>JAHRHJ020000146.1:75000-77500 GCA_019776745.2 Taxus chinensis
CAAATGCGTATACGCACATGCACATACATGCACACGAACACACTTGCACAAACGCACCTGCACAAGCACACGCACATTTAGAGGCACACGCACACGCACAGGCACCCGCACACGCACATGGACACGAACACGCACACGCACATGCACACACACACGCACGCACTCACACACGCCTGCGCACATGCACATGAAAAAGAACCCGCACATACACGCACATAAACACACATGCGCAAACGCACCTGCACAAGCACACGCACACGCACACGCACATGCACACGCACACGCACACGCACACGAACACGCACATGCACGGGTGCGCACACGCTGACACGCAGGCTCACACTTGCACCCGCACATGCACACGCACACGCACATGCATATACACACACACGAACACACATGCACAAACGCACCTGCACAAGCACACGCACATACACAAGCACATGCACACGCAGACGCACACGAACACGCACATGCACACGCATACGCACACGCAAACGCACACGAACATGCACACGCACACGCACACACATGCGCACGCAAAGGCACACGCACACACACACGCACACGCACACGCACACGCACACTCACACGCACACTTACACGCACACGCACACGCACATGCACACGCACACACAAACGCACACACAGACGCACACACACACACACGCACATGCACACGCACCTGTACACGAACACGAACACGCACACGCACGCACACACACACACGCACACACAATTGCACTCACACTAGCATGCACACGAACACACATGTGCACACGCTCACGCACATACACGCACATAAACACACATGCACAAACACACATGCACAAGCACACACACACGCACATGCACACGCACACACACAGGCTCAAGCACACGCACACACACGCACACACGCACACACACACGCAGACGCACACACAATTGCACATGCACAATACGCATGCACACGACACACACATGCGCAAACTCACACGCACACGCACACGCACATAAACACACATGCGTAAACACACCTGCACAAGCACACACACATGCACACACACACACACAGGCACATGCACATGCACTCGCACACGCACATGCACACGCACACGCACATGTACATGAACACGCACATGCACACGCACACGCACATACACACGCACACGCACACGCACAAACACACGCACACAGAAACGCAAATGCACACGCACACGCACATGCACACGCACACGCACATGCACACGCACACGCAAACACACACGCACACGCACACGCACACGCACGTGCACATGTAAACGCACATGCACACGCACATGCACACGCACACGCACACGCACATGTACATGAACACGCACACGCACACGCACATGCACATACAATTGCACTCACACTAGCATGCACACGAACACACATGCGCAAACGCACCTGCACAAGCACACACACACACACACACACACACACACACACACACACACACACACACACACACACACACATTCACACACACAAGCACAGACAAACACTATCGCACACGCACACGCACACGCTGACATGCACGCTCACACGCGCACTTGCACACGCACACGCACACGAACACGCACACGCACACGCACATGTACACGAACACGCACACGCACACAAAAACGTACCCACACTAGCACACACATGAACACACATGCGCACACACACATGCACATACACGCACACGAACACACATGCGCACAGGCATACGCACAGGCATAGGCACACACACACGCACACACACATGCAAACACACACGCACACGCACACGTACACATAAACGCACATGCACACGCACACGCACATGTAAACACACACGAACAAACACACGCACACACACATGCACACGCACACACACATGCACAGGCACACACAAGCTAGCACGCACGCTCACACGCGCACCCGCACACGCACACGAACACGCACACACACACCCACACGCCCACGCACCCGCACGTGCACCCGCACACGCACATGGACATGGACACGACCACGCACACGCACACGCAAACGCACACACACACACACACACGAACTCACACATGTATACCCACATGCACATGCAAAAGCACACGCACATACACGCATACAAACACACATGCGCACATGCACCTGCACAAGCACACGCACAGGCACACGCACATGCACATGCACACACACACGCACACGCACACACACACGCACATGCACACTCACACTCACATGCACGGGCAAGCACACGCTGACACGCGCTCTGACACGTGCACCTGCACACGCACACGCACACGCACACGCACAAGCACACCCAAACGAACTCACACTACCATGCACACGAACACAAATGCGTATACGCACATGCACATACACGCACACGAACACACTTGCGCAAAAGCCCCTGCACAAACACACGCACATGCAGAGGCACACGCACACGCACACTCACCCGCACATGCACATGGACATGAACACGCACACGCGCATGCACACACGCACGCACATGCACACACACACA
>JAHRHJ020000146.1:82500-85000 GCA_019776745.2 Taxus chinensis
ATTCACACACCACGCACACGCACACACGCACACGAGCACGCACATGCACATGCACACATGCACACGCACACGCACTCACACACGCACTTGCACACCCACATGCACACACTCATGCACACACACATGGACACGAAACACGCACATGCACATACATGCACACGAACACATGCGCAAACGCAGCTGCACAAGCACACGCACACGCACAGCGCACACACACACGCACACACACAAGCAAACGCACACGCACACGCACACGCACACGCACACGCACACGCACACACATGCACACGCACACGCACACCGCACATGCACATGCACACGCTGACACGAACACGCTCACGCACACGCACCACGCAGATGCACACGCACACGCACATGCGTACACACACACGGACACGCAGACACACGCACACTCACACGCACACGCACACGCACATGTACACGAACACGCACACAGCACGTGCACAGCACAATTACACTCACACTAGCACGCACACGAACACACATGCGCAAACGCAGACCTACACAAGCACACGCAAATGACACGCGCAGCCATGCACACGCACACGCACACACATGCGCACGAAAAGGCACACGCACACATGGACACGCACACGCACACACACACACACACGAACATGCACACGCACACGCACACGCACACGCACATGCACACGCACTTGCACACACACATGCACACACAATTGTACTCACACTAGCACGCACACGAACACACATCCGCACACTCACACGCACATATATGCACACGAACACACATGCACAAACACACCTGCACAAGCACACGCACACGCACACGCACACACAGCACGCACACACAGGCACACGAACATGCACGTACTCGCACACACACACACGCACACACACGAGCACGCACACACATGCGCACACTCACACGCACACGCACACACATACGCACATGCACACGCACATGCACGCACTGTACATGCACACGCACATGCACACGCACACGAACAGGCACATGCACATGCACTCGCACACGAACACACATGCACACACACATGCACACACAAACGCACACACGCACACGCACACGCACACACACACGCACATGTACACGAACACGCACACGCACATGCACACGCAAACACAATTGCACTCACACTAGCACGCACACAAACACACATGCGCACACTCACATGCACATACACGCACATAAACACACATGTGCAAACACACCTAAAAAAGCACACACACACGCACATGCACACGCACACACACAGGCACACGCACACGCACACGCACATGCAAACGCACACGTACATGCACACGCACAGGCACACGTACACACACACGGAAACGCAGACACACGCACATGCACACGCACATGTACACGAACACGCACACAGCACGTGCACACACAATTACACTGCACACTAGCACACGCACACGCACACGCACATGCGCAAACGTACCTACACAAGCACACGCTGACACGCGCAGCACGCACATGCACACGCACATGTACACGAACACGCACACGCACATGGACACGAACATGCACACACAATTGCACTCGACACATAGCATGCACACGAACACACATACGCACACTCACACACGCACACGATGCACATCAACACACACGCGCAACACATACACTGCAACACGCACTTGCACACGCACATGCACACACTCACGCACACAGGCACATGGCACACGACACACGCACACGCACGCGCACACGCACACGAACACACATGCGCAAACGCACCTGCACATGCACACGCACACGCACACACACGCGCACACGCACACACACACTCACATGCACGGGCACGAACATGTTGACATGCACGTTACGCCTGCGCACATGTGCACATGAAAAAGAACCCGCACATACACGCACATAAAGACACATTGCACAAAAGCGCACACACGCACACGCATGCACACGCACACGCACACGCACATGCACATGCACGCGCACACGCTGACACACGCTCACACTTGCACCCGCACATGCAACGCACTCACATGCATAGCATGCACACGAACACAAATGCACAAACGCACATGCACAGCCACACGCACACACACACAAATGCACACGCAAGACGCACGAACACGCAAAAGCACACGAACATGCACAGGCACACGCATGCGCACGCAAAGGCACACGCACACACACACGCACAGGCACACGCACATGCACACGGACACGCACACGCACATGCACACTTGCACACACACACGCACAATTGTACTCACACACGCACATGCACACATGCACACTCACACGCAAATATGCACATAAACACACATGCACACATACTTGCACAAGCACATACACGCACATGCACGAAGCACACACACAGGCACAGGCACACGTACTCGCACATGCACACGCACGCTACACACTCACACACACGCACACGCACATGCACACGCACACGCGCACATGCACACGCACACGCACACGCACACACACACATGCACATGCACTCGCACGCACACACAC
>JAHRHJ020000146.1:97500-100339 GCA_019776745.2 Taxus chinensis
ACATGGAAACCTCTCTCCAAGCGTGGGGACTTGTACAAACTGAGAGAGGAATCTCACAGAGAAGGCTGATTCCTGCTCCTAAACTACCTGCCACAAGCAATTCCAGTGCAGGAAAGCTACACACTAAACCTACATCTAAGCATGCCAAGGAGACAGAGAGAGAGAGAGAAAAGGGAAAAACAGCAAACACGCCTACACGCAAACGGTGATACACCAGAGAAGGAGAATGTTGAACATCTATCAAAACTGCCATGGGACAAGGAGAGGGAGCAATGGGAAGGATGGACAGATGCATCACAGGCCCAAAGATAGATTTCACACAGAAAATGCCCCAAGCACGCACGTGAACACAGCATGCGCAGACCTGTAATGAACATCAGAACATGCACAAATACCTGCAATGAAGAGAGGCAAGAAGAAAAAAAGCAAAGGAACGAGTAAGGATGGACAGATGCATCACAAAACACGTTTTTTGTTGCTCCAGAAGTTTGCACAGAACATCATTTCAATAGTAAAAGGAAAAACACCATTACATAGCAAGGGAGGAGGTTCAAACTCCATTTTCAACCCTGGAGAAGAAAAAAGAAGGGAGGGCAGAGCAGAAAAGATGAACAACTTGTCATTATTTTGAAAGCACACGCACACGCACATGTACACGAACACGCACACAGACGTGCACACACAATTACACTCACACCTAGCACGCACACGAACACACCATGCGTAAACGTACCTACACAAGCACCACGCTGACACGCGCAGCCGCACTGCACACGCCAACACACAACACGCACAACGACACACGACCATGGGACACGAAAAACACGCAACAACACCACGACACACGACATGCAAAAAACACACGCGCACCCCACACACGGCACACGAGCACGCACACACACGCGCACATGCACACGCACTGCAACGCACATGCACACACTCACGCACACACACAGGGACACGAAACACGCAAATGCACATACAAGCACACGAACACCACATGCGCAAACGAACTGCCCCAGCACACGGCTCACGCACACGCAAACACACGCACACGAACATGCACCACACACGCCAACCCAACACGCACACGAGCACGCACAACATGCGGCAACACGCACACGCACACGAAACCACCACACACGCACTTGCCACACCAACATGCAACACACTCATGCACAACCCATGGACACGAACACGCACATGCCATACAAGCACACGAACACACATGCGCAAACGACATACACAAGGCACAACGCACACGCACACAACAACATGCACACACACAAGCAAAGCAAATGCCACACGCACACAAGACACGCAAAGCACACGCACACGCACACGACGCAACGCACACGCACACGCACCGCACATGCAATGCACACGACCACGAACACGCACCACGCACAAGTACACACACACGGACACGTAGACACACGCACACGCACATGCCCACATGTACACGAACACGCACACAGAGTGCACGCACAATTAAACTCCACAATAGCACGCACCGAACACAAATGCGCAAACGTACCTACACAAGCACACGCTGACACGCGCAGCCGCACATGCACACGCACACACACACGCAACGCACACGCAAATGGGACACAGAACACGCACAGAACATGCACACACCCGCGACAACACACGCAACGGCAACACAACACACGCACCCAAGCACAAGCACGTGCACACGCACATGCACACACTCACGGCACACACACATGGACACGAACACGCACATGCACACATACACGCACATGAACCACATGCGCAAACGCACCTGACACAAGCACACGCTCATGCACACGCACACACGCAACACCACACACAAGCAAACGCACACGCACACGCTCACGCACACACACACACACGCACACGCACACGCACATGCACAGCCACACGCACACGCACACGCACACGAACAGCAATGCACACGACAGCACACGCCCACGCTGATGCACACGCCAACACGCAAATGTACACACACACGCAAAAGAACACACACGCCACACTCACACGCACACGAACACGCCCACATGTACACGCACGAAACACGGACAGCACACACATTGAGTGTCACCCTAGCACGCACACGAACACACATGTGCAAACTCACACGCACATAAACACACATGCGCAAACGCACATGCACAAGCACACACACACACACAAACCCACACACACACACACACACACACACACACACACACAAGCACAGACACACGCACAGGCACATGCACATGCACACGTGCACGCACACGCTGACATGTATGCTCACACGCGCACCCACGCACGCACACGAAGACGCACACGCACGCGCATACGCACACGCACACACACACGCACACACACACGCAAAACAACGGTTCACCCTAGCATTGCACCACGAACAACACATGTGCAAAACACACATGCACATACAGCAACGGAAACACACATTGCGCAAATTGCACTTGCACAAGCCCACGCAACATGCACAGGATAGCACACGCACACACACAGGCACACACACACACACACACACACACGCACCGCCAACAACACCCACACACACACACACGCAAACACACACGCACACGCACACGCACCAAGTAATTTGCACACGCCACCGCAACGAAACGCACATGTACAACGAAACACGCACACAGACATATGCCCACACACAATGGACTCACCCACTAGCACGCACCACGAACACAAACCTGCACAAACTCACACGCACATTACCCGCTCTCTTACCACCCACATGCGCAAACGCACATGTACAAGCACACAACACACACACACACACACACACACACACACACACACACACACACAACACACGTAC
>JAHRHJ020000147.1:0-100230 GCA_019776745.2 Taxus chinensis
TTGCTGTTTCTCATGGGGGAGTTAAAGATTTCCATTCCGCCTCAACAAAGACTTGAATGAGAGAGAGCAGGCTGGATTACTCGTGTCAATGGAGTATGACATTGAGATCAAAGTCACCAATTGGTCAGAGGAAAAGGATTGTGTTGAGACAGCTTGTCTTGAACAAACAAAGGAACTAGCAATGAAAGAGGTTGTTTGTGTTACAAGACAGCCATGACAATGCAGCACTCGATAAGCGAATATGGTGTCCCCTCACTCCTTGCTGGACTCAAGACATAATGCACTTTCCTAAGCACAAGTCTATTCCCTCCAGAGATGAACAAGACCAAAAGAAGACACTTCAGATGGCAGGCTGTCCCATATGCCCTTGTTGATGGGTGTTTTGTTCCAAAAAGGATTTAACTGGAGTGCTGCTGCGGATGCATTGGTACAATCAGATTCCTGAGGTTGGAAGAGTTTTCATGTGACCAAAGCTGGTGATCATTTTGCACCCGAGAGTGACAGCTCTAAAGATTCATGAGGGCTGGCTATTATTGGCCCAAGATTTTCAGTGATTGTTTGCATGGATCCAAGGGGTGCACAATTGTGCTTCTTTTACAGTAAAGATAGGCTAGCTGCCCTTCCATTGCAGCCATTCAGTTTACCCCAGCCATTCATAGCAATGGGTTTTAACTTCCATTGAGTCATTATCCCAATTTAAGCCAGGGGCACAAATGGATTTAACAGCCAAGGATTACTTCACCAGTTGACTAAAGCAATACACTCAGGAAGCAAATAATCGAGCATCCTAGACTTTTATGAGGGAATAAAACCAGATGGCATACCCTACTACAATAATATCAGATAATTTGCATTGGCATTCATTGGGTCCAAGGTAAACTGAATGGGATGTCACGAAGGGGAACTACCTAGAACTTCATCAAACTATTACCTCATGGTAAGGCCAGGATGAATCTTACAAATAAGAACTTGTTAAGAATCCTTAGGATACCCTTTATGCAAATCGAGATCCTTGTCATTACTAAGTTTGAAATCAGCCTATGGCTGATAGGATAACTCCTAAAGAATCGACAGTAACTCCCCATTCAAGTCTTGTTTTTTATGGAAGAGAGGCAATTTTTTACCCATGTCACTTGAGTTCCCACATTGGACTCATGAAACAGTGGATTTGTTGGAGTTTGAGCCCATGGAGGTTAGTATCATAAGTGGTATGGAGCCTCCAAAAGTCATAAATCAGGCATCCCCAAGCAATGGATAAGGATTCAAGCCTTATCAAGAAGACCTTTGATAAGGAAGAAGGAACCAAGAATAAGATCTTTCCAAGTTGAGATCTAGTGTTTAAAATGGATGCAGACAGAGCAAAATCGGGAAGGCATTCAATTTGATGCATCTGAGTGGCCCATACATGGTCACAAAGTGTAAGGACAACAATGCTTTCCAATTTTCTTCTTCATAGATGGCGAGACGTAATTCCAGTCAATGGATCTCCCTAAAGCCTTGCTACTGAAGGGAATTCTCCCCCTGTACATAATTAGCTAGGTTTTCATTCCTCCAAGTGGCTTATGCACATATTTCGTTGTTGTTTAGCGTTGCTTTCCCTAAGTGCTTTGGGCACAAGCCTGGTTGTTCCCTGAAATGTGTGTACAGGCCTTGCTCAAATCAGATGATGTGCCCCCCATCTTCCTCCTTGTAGTGTTCTAGTTAGTTGGGGACCAAACAAAGAATTTCTGAAATGACTCCATGCCCAATGGATTGTTTGCTTTTAGGAAACTGGTCACTTCATCATCAGGCATTGACCCCTCTGCTCATCACCAAAATTGTATCCAAAATGTACCCCTTGCTCATTTTGTGGCTATCTTTTCATTCTTTGCTTGGTCCCTCTCTTGTGGCCTCAGTCCATAATTTTGTGCTTTCATGCACTCAAAAATTTCTGGAAATGACACCATTGGATAAGCTCTTTCTGCACGTCGACTTTCAAGGAAGTTAAAGTTGCCTCCTAACGTCCATGATTTTTTTGAAGTTATGGCCCCGCAGAGCTTTTTTGTGGGAATTTTCCCCTGAAAGTCAGCAGCCAATAATATTTATGGCCACGTGTCCTTAGAAGAAGTGGCGGGGGGGTCGGAGAAGACTTGGATTTTTTTACCAAGGTCCGTGCAAAATTTCAAAGGGATATTTCCCCGCTAAGGCCCGCCGTCCATTGGGGGGGGGAATTGGCCGCGTGTCCAAAGGGAGAAAATGAAACTTTGCTACGTGTGGCGCATGAAAAATTTGAAGGGAAGGCCCGCGCCCAATCACGTTTTGCCACATTTCCTATGGCATTTGGACGGTTGGAGCGCGGAGGAGAAGTTATAATTTAAAGCAAGTTTTTTTCCATTTCAAACAGGAAAATTGTTGTGGCCCCGGCCCCCCGCCAACCATTCAAAATCAGGCCATGGTGTCCCCAGGCACCCGAAATGGCAAGCGCGGGGAAATTGTGGGATTTTGGGTTTCCCAAAGGGATTGTGGCAAAAGGAAAAATGTTTTTGTAGAGGTCCACGGCCAATGAAAATGTCCACGGTCCCCACCGTGCGAAGTCGTGGGAGGAATGTTGGGAATTGGTTTCCCAAAGTGTAAAAGAGAAGATTCAAAGGAAAATGCGCCTCCCAAGTGGTGAGCCTAGGGGTTGGAATTGGTGGCGACATTTCAGTGGCAGAGAGAAAAAAATGCAAGACAAGCCCGCAGTGTGGAAATTGAAGGGAAAGGACCCTGCAAACTAATGAGGTTTTTTGCCCGTGTCCTCAGTCATCGACCTGGCAAGGAATTTTGGAAAATATTCCAAATGCAAAACAATGGAAAATGAGCATTAAATGGCCCGCACCCAATCAAACATCCACGTGGCACCTGAAATGTGGCTGGGGAATTTTTGGAAAAATTTCCAAATGACCAAAAGTGAAAAATTTAAAAAATTTGCCCCAACCGATTTGGCACTGTTTTGCCGCTAAAAAATGTTCAAACGGCCATCTCTTTTTGATCCAGATCTCAGTTTTTTGCATTCTTTATATCAATGGAAGTTGGTGCAATTATCTACAAATTCTGGGGTCATTTTTCAGTTTGATGTATTTGGGGAGAGAGAAAAGTGAAAATTCCCCTCTGACCACGTGGTCATGGACAGAATGATGTTTCAAAACCACCATTGTTAATGAAAATGGTTCGATCTCTCCCACAGGTGGCGTAAAGTGGTAGGGGAGTGGCCCTGTAAGGATGCCCATGGCTGGTGATTTTAATGTATTGTTGGTCAGGGTTGAAGCTGCTCCCACTTTGCCTACTTCTCCCTCTCCGGGGGGGTTGTTGCTTTGGGCACTGTAAAGCAAGTGCGTTCAGTTTTAAAAAAAGAGACACTTTTCCGCTCTGCAACTTCCCTTTTTCTCTTTTGGCAGAATTTTGTGGAAATTTTTACCTTTCCACGCATACAACACCCCTTTTGCCTCTTGATCACTATAAGGCATTGTATTGGATCAGGATCGTGTACTATTGTTTCTGTGATAAAATCCCTCATCCTTTCAGATTCTAACATGGTTTCCCTGATCTTTCATTACATCACAAGCCATTTGTGCATGCTTGTGCGGTGTTTTTCTGGTGGATTGGTGTATGTATTGGTAGTATTAATTGTCTGCTACTCCTTTGGTGCACACAAGCATTAGCTTAGCTTCATTTTCCCTGCATTCGGCTTATCTTTGGTCCCCCGTGAATTTATAGTAGGAACTATGAATGCAAACCTCTGCAATTTGTAATTGATATACGATCAAGAAAAAAAAGAAGTGTGAGGACCAGCCCTCTAATCTGAGATCCTCTCACTCCCATTTTTCAAGTACCCACACTTTGGGAGATGTTCAATGTTGTGCAATCACACTGGAGTTCCAAGATGTCAAACTAGAAGTCTGATCAACATCCAGTGGTGCTGCTGATTTGTCAACAACAATACCCCCACAATCTGAAAATTTTCAGACAACAGTGTAAATTTCTATGGGAAACATAAGCATAACATATTTTCCTTTGGTGGAAAACTCAAACAGAATAGATGATGCTCATACCTTTCCTTTAGGACATCACCATAAAAAAAAACTAAATTTTATTGGGGAGTTATTATAGACAATAGAAGCTTAATCATCTCATTAGCACTATAAATACAAACAACTTTTATTTACTTCTTCATACCATGTAGAGGATGATATCTCAAGATTTTTGATGCACCATGCATATAAAGAAGAAAAGAAACATAACTCATGCCTCTATAACCATATCAGCATAACCATAGGACTTCAACCCTTTGATTGTGCCCTGTATCTTCTTTATGGATTAAAGAAAAATAAAATCTGAAATTATCATGCTTTGGGGCTGCTCATTACATTTTTCGTACCAGTAGGATCACATGTTACTTCTCGGACCTTTTAAGGATGTACCTTTACTTTGGCATGTGCATTGACTTCCTTGGAACTTGATTCTAGAAGGAAACCACACTTATTCGCTCCCTAATAACTGTTGTTAACACAGGCCAACCAGCTATTGTCATGATTTTTGTTTTGTGAGGAGGTCATTAGGCATCCCTTGCCTTTGCCAATGGTTTGTTGACACTTATGCCCCAGTTTTAGGAGCAAAAGACAGTCAACAATAGGATAAAACCAAAATACCTCTATCCCGCCATCTACATGCTCATACCCCTATTCATCAAGTGGTGCCGGAAATATATAGGATGCAATAAAACATGAATAAGCAACCTTGGGCGCCCCCAACATCTCTGAGCAAACTCGATAATTTCTTGAGTTTAGGAAAATGCGCTTATCTTTCAATCATTTTTCGGGGGGTCCATCTAAACTCTTTTTTCTTCCTTCACCAGGCTTATTCATGTCGGGATGATTTGTGTACATGAACTCACACACTCCTTCCCTTCTGTCTTCAATGCTCACGATGAGGGTGAATTCTAATCCTTCAAATCTGATTTTGGTTCGCTTTTATAGCAGGCACGTGTTCATCAACCACTTCATCATTAATACTAGCCAAATCCAACTTCGAATATTTTTCTTACCTCATGTTTTGTTTGTTAAGTGGTTGCCTTATGTGGAGGGAGATATGTGAAATAGACCCCGTTAGGGCCATATGAAGTCCCCCTTGGTCTGGCCTGGTTGAAGCTTGTGTTTGATCACTCAAGAGTGACCCTGCTACTCCTCCTTTACTAATTTTTGTTGCATATGTATACGGCAAGTACTGTACAGACAACAAGTTGAGAATGGTCCTCAAGTGCCTCAGAAATGCCTCTTCTCTTTCCTATCGTTCATCCCTTCATCCTTGCATTCATTGGCCAATCCAGTTAGCATTAGTAATAACTAAATATGTTCATTAGTTACCTCTTGGTTGTCTCATTTTGCTGTGTCCATGCAACTTGCAAATCATATTTCTTTCCCTTGGCTCATCTCCATGATTATTTTATATCCACAGTGCATGCAAGTCATGCAAAGGCAACAAAACCTCTTACCAACATCAACTCTTTTTACCTTGCTTGTTTGCATCTAAGGGCTCTTTTACCTACTCTTCCCCTTTTTTTGTTGAACTAAAATTCTGATTTTTCTCTCATGGAAATTCTTTAGCCATATTTCCTTTGCAATCATACACATGCTTTTGCCACTCATGCCCTCCTCTTCATCTCATCATCGAAATCGGTTTCTTTTCACCCATTCAAACCCATTCAATCATTAGATGTTTTAAAAGGTACCATCACAACAAAAGATCTCATACCGTAGAAAAATCATAGTCTTTACTGGGGGTTTGCTTGAACCATGGCTTCTATAACACCTTGGGGCAAGTGCATGAGCACACGTATGTCTGTTTGAGCTCAATCCTTCCTCCAACAGAGATTAGCAAGTGTGTGGGGAGTCGCATATTTATTTAATATCAAGACTAATGTTCATGAATCATGATCCTTGAGCTGACATTAATTATAACATCAAAAGAACACACCTCAACCTGTGAGAAATAAGATCATTACATTCTAATCCATCATTATACACAGATCTTACTTGTGCCATAGTGTTCAAAATCAAACCCCTTAACCAACAGAAGGTATTTGTGAGTCTCACAACCTTGAAAACTTCCTGCCATGACCTCAAAGATTTCTCCAGATAACATCACATCATGCAATTTTGGGGCTGCAATCCTCATACCTCACTAAAGCAGAAGATGACATAATTCCTGACTTCCCCCATCTTTGTGATCTAATAACCCATGAACTATGCTTAGAAACGGCTTCACCAAGGAATCTCTTGCAAGAAGCAATCGATCCATAATCATCTTGCTCTCTTACTACCAAAAACTTGCTGCTTCTTCCAGAATTTTGAGTAACTCATCCTTTGAGTGAGGTAGGTGCTTGAGAGCTCTACCAAGTCTTCCGGATCTTTCTTCATGTTACCTGCACTAGATACAATCCCATGATCCATGAAGCAAGAGTGTCCAAACTCACACATGCATAGCACATGTGCTCTGAGTGGACCACTGTATAGTCCCCCTTTTTCTAGACAATTTAGGATTACACAAATCGGATCACAAACACACTGAAATAATTAATATTCAAACCCTGAACTGTTGCAATGTTTAAACAATTCATATCTTTGACTAAGAAAGTCCAAATGAGCTGAAATTTTGTATAATGGACACAAAAATATGAAGCGACAAGAGTATGCAAAATCAATTTTCGCCAGCCAACCCAAAACCCTAATTTTGACCTAAAATTAGTTCGCCCAAACACATGTTCAGGGCATTCAAATCCAGCTCTAAAGTGATTAAAACATTTGATCTCCGTATCTAATCCATAGTTGTCTACATCCATATGCAATCGGTAGCATCCACGCGCCAAACTGCAGATCTGATGGGGTAAATATCATTGTTGATGCTCACGGAGAAAAGCCTGCAGACACGGAAGGCAAAAAGGGCGAACTCGTCAAGATTCCATATTTTCTCCTCAATAAAATGTAATAAGTCTATAAATTAAGATAAGATCTTTCCAAGAACTAAAGATTGATTGTATGACCCCGTAAAACCCTCCAAAGAGCCCCTCACTAAAGTCTCAATCAAGTCCTAGGGGGTTAGATGGAATGACATAATGATTTTCATCTCTTTCTACAACACTCAAAAACCCCTCCCAACTAACGTCTTAAACACAAGCGAACTCACAATGGAGCAAGATGAAAAATACTTCAATTTGATCAACCAGCTCACGAACTTCCAACCAAGAGACAGAAGCGAGAGCATCAATTGGCAAGGCATCCCCAACTCCTGACATAACGTAGATCAGAAAATAAATATCATCATAGACATCAGTCTAACAATGATCCTAACACTCCTTTTATAATCAAAGGGTAGGGCACAAAATTTGAAATCCCTAGGAGAGAGAAATTTAAATACTAGAAGTTTATTCCCTAGGGTGGGCGTCCCGCCTTGTGTTAAGAAGGGTGATTTTAGATATTAAAAGCCACCTAATTATTATTTAATTAATTCCCCTTTTTAATTTGCATTTTGGGAATTCAATTAAATAACTAAATACATTACTTGCTCCATAAATATTAAATAATTAAATAAATATTGCTTTATAATGTCAAATGATTAAAATCACTCTCCAGGCAATATTATCTAATTATTTAATATATTTTTCCCCTTGCAACATCCCTAAAGCCCACGGGGAATGATAGGCTAAGGGTCTTCAAAAATGGGGACATTACAACAAGGCAGGTAATAAATTCCTGCTTGTCTGCCGCCTCTAATTTTTCCATCGCAACTTAAGTGATTTTGACTTCATGGGAATTTTCACCCTGCAAGGCAGGTAATAAATTCCCACCTACCTGCTGCTACAAAAAATCCCACTACAGCTTAAGTGATTTTGACTTAATGGGAATTTTCACCATGCAAGGCAGGTAATAAATTCCCACTTGCTTGTTGCTACCAAAAACCCCACTACAGCTTAAACCTATTCATTCCCAAAAAGTGCGACTTGCCTGGGAGATTTTGTGCATGAATTCATCATTTTTGGTTAGAAGCTCACATTTTGAGGTTGATTCCTTTTGGCGCTATGTTGGTAGATGATATCTAGATGCTTCGGGCAATTAAACAGACTATACTGGCGAAAGAATTGACCTAGGGAAATTTCACAGAGAAATCGAGGAGAAAACTGAAGAAAAATGCAAAAGAAATAAATAAAAGTGAAAAACATTGCCAGAAGTTGCAGACAAAGCCCTGAATTCATTCCTGGTGAAAACCCTAATGAGATGAGTGAATACTAGCATGCAAAACTTCAACAGGATTCAACTGGAGCACAATTTACTTCAAACGGGGAATTATTTATTCAATAAATAATTAAATAAAAATTTCCCGCAGATAAAACTTGGCAGAGGGATAAAATGAGTTTGGGCATCTAGGTATTTGTCGAAATTGGCTCATATGATTTACTGGGAATATCCTAACATAATACATACATCTTTTGGCAATAAAAACACAAAAAGACTTGTTATTTTAAACGAATGATTTTTTTTAAATGGGTAGTCCCAGATTTCAGGGTGAAATCTAAGGACACCAAAATTAATGTTTGGCTTAAATGATAGATGGCATGTTCCTTTCCATGGTCATCATGTTGTGCGAGGAGAGTTCCCAAGGCGTGTTGCGCTGCAGATATATAAAGAAGAAGAGGCACTCCTGGAGTAGGAGGTACCAATACAGGAGGATGCATAAGATATTCCTTTAGTTTATCAAAAGATACCTGATATTCCTCATTCCAATGAAATTTTGTTCCCTTTTTAAGTAAATGGTGGAATGGATGACATTTGTCTGCTAGCTGCGATATAAATCTTCTGATGCCTTGAATCCTTCCTTGTAGGCTTCATAGTTGTTTGATATTTTTAGGTGGAGGCATTTCGACTACAACTTTGACTTTATCTGGATCTATTTCAATTCCACGCCTGGAGACAATAAAGCCTAGGAGCTTGTCAAATGTGACGCTGAAAACATACTTTTTAGGATTTAGATGGACTTTATATTCCCAGAGTCGTTCGAAGATTCGGTGAAGGACCATAGGATTTCCTTACGAGTTTTAGATTTTCCCAGGATGTTGTCGACGTAGTCTTCAACTATATCATGCATCATATCATAAAAAATGATAGTTATTGCATGTTGGTAGGTGGCTCCAGTGTTCTTGAGTTCAAAGGGCATGACTCGATAACAAAACGTGCCCCAAGGTGTAGTAAAAGTTGTCTTATGTTGAGCTTCTTCGGTAATTTTTATTTGATTATAGCCAGAGAAACTGTCCATAAGAGATAAGATCTTGTGCCCAGCTGTAGATTCGACGATCATATCGATATTTGGGAGTGGGAAATCATCTTTTGGGAAAACTTCATTGATGTCGTGGAAGTCGGTGCAGATACAAATGCCCCAATTTTTCTTGCCTACTGGGACAATATTAGAGATCCATTCAAAATAATCGATGGGTCGGATAAAACTGAAATCAAATAGCCTCTGTAATTCTTCCTTGACAAGCAACATGACCTTTGCATGAATTTTTTGGAGCTTTTGTTTTACTAGTTTAACATCTTTACACACTACAAGATTGTGGACCATGAGAGAGGGATCTAGACTAGGCATATTTGCATAAGACCATGTCAATACAAAGATGCCCCTAGTTTAAGAATCCTGGGGTCTTCTTCTATGCCAATGTTGATGTCAATGGTTTCCTCAATTAGTGAGGCAAAGCCATCTTGTAGAATTTCAGGAGCTAGGAGAAGTTGATCCATAATTAGATCATGTTTGGGATTCGGGGATTCTTGGAAGAATTCGGTAAGGGGAACTTCCTCAACAAGGTAACAAGAAAATTTGGGATGAGAGATATTAGATTGGGATTGAGAGGAAATGGGAAGCTCATAGTTGCCAAAATAGGCATCAATGTTTAAGCATATTTGAAAACCTTTTTATGATCACCAGAGGGTATATTGTCACGAGTTCCCATGAACTCAAGAATTTCTTTATCATTTTAAAATGAGTCAAGAGAGGCGTGCTCTAATTATTGGTCCTATTGAATGAGTTTTGGGTAGGCGAGGGCGATGTTGATGGTGAGAACAATGGTATCATGGAAAATATTAGTGGTGACGAGGTCTTCATATTGGCTATAGACGAAAATTGTGTCAATATTGTCGATGGCCTATCACGAAGGTCATCGCGAATACTTTCACCAGGTGGATGGTACCCAAGTCCACAGCCATCAAGGTTGGGCATAACGTCTAGGGGTTCAGGGGTGCCTTGTCTGGTGAGGCCTAGTCTTCATCCTAAATAACCCATATGAGCCATCATCTTTTTGGGAATCAAATATTCATTATTACATCAACAAGAGGGTATGGAGTCCTCAATAAGCCATGATGAATCAAATGGTTCAATGTACTCATCAACAAGATACCCAAAATGAATAAAAGTGGATGAGCCCAACACGTATGGTTTCCGTTTGTTGGAATAGACATCGGGCCTCCTGAGCTGCTTGGGTGACAAAAGTAGTTGGTCAATGTTGAAGGTTTGATACTCTCCACACCCTGTCATTTTTAGTTTGAGTGGAAGAGTGGGTAACAAAGGAGTGGAGATGGATGGAGTAGGTAGAAGAGGATTGGATAATGAGGAGGCATTGTGAGATGATGATGGAAGAATATCTGGTGAGATATATGAAGTGACGAATGATGGTGGTTATGATGTTAGTGCAGGTTTAGTGATAGAGTAGTAAGGTTCCCGATAACTTTTAGCTTCCAGTGCTTGGAAATATTAGAAGGGTTGGGGTCATTGTGGATAGTAATTTCTGTACCAACATGTTCAAATTTTAGGCATTAATAGAGTGTGGATGGTACAACATTCATCTCATGAATCCAGGGCCGATCAAGCAAGAGGTTATGTGGGAAGTGGATGTCGATAACATGGATGAGGGTGGGAAGCACAACAGGCCCGACGTTGATAGGAAAGTAGATGGTGCCAACTGATTTACACTCTGTATTATCATATGATTTAATAGTAATAATATCTTTCTTAAGATCCAAATCATTGCATCCTAATTGATGAATGAGATTTAGGGTACACATATTAAGAGCTGATCCATTATCTTTTAGCACTCTTTTAATGTAAATGTTATCGATGTGGACTTCAATGTAGAGAGGAAGATTGTGGGTATGACCGTGTGGTGGTAAGTCTTATGGGGTGAAGGTAAGTGGGATTGTTCAATAAGGATAGAAATGGGAAACAAGGGCTTGAAATTGCGTAGAATCAATGTCAATAGGGACGTGTGTCTCTTGGAGGGCACGGTATAAAATGTCTTTGTGGACAGATGAATTCTTGAGAAGGTCCATGATGGATATCTACATAGGATTCTTCTCAAGTTGTTCAATGATATTATATTGTGCTTGCGGTGTTGGGTTATAAGAGGATGGAGTAGATCCTTAAACCACCACACGGCTCCTTCGGGTAGTGACATCACACTGAGGGTTTTGTGAGGGGCCTTTTATTTTAATGGTGGTTACTTGGGGGGAGAATGATGGATATGGCCAACAAGTGACGTGTAAGGAGGTGGTACACGATGGTAATTTATGTGGTTGGAATGATGACTGGATTATTTGGGTTTACTTTCAGAATTCTACTGACCCTGATTAGAAGCATTGTTCTGACCATGATTAGGAAGGGAATTTTGATAGATCCCGAGTTTTTGATTTTGAGAAGTGTAAGCATTGTCCTCTATTTCTATTTCACCTTGGTCAATAAGGTATTGAATTTAATTCTTTAATTTCATACACCTATGGGTGGCGTGACCCTTGATTTTATGGACCTTGCAATAGTTGTTTTCTTGACCACGAAGGTGTTGGGTCGGGATTCATCTATGGGATTAGTTTTGAGCAAAACAACCAGAGGTTTCTTTCTATATTTATTTTATCAAGGATCGCGTCCATATACTCTCCAAGGGGGTGTTGGTTCTCGTTTGGAATCTTGAGTAGACCAAGGTGTCCTTTAAGGGGACGGATAGGCAGCTGTTGTAGTGGGTACATGTTGGCTAGTTTTTGGGGGGGGGTGTTCGTTACTCTGTCCCGCCCCACATTGTTATTCGGTATTAAATTGTTTAAGCGTTCTAATTTAGAAAGGTTGATTGGAGTGGTTATGATATCAATCACGGAAAATATCTTAACAAGGCTTTTGCAACAAAGCCTTTCTCAATTTTCATTCCCTGCTCTAATGAATGTCATCAAACGTGGTTTGCACAATGGAATGTAATGAAAAAGCTAATTCTTGATTGTGGTGTAAGAAACAAAAATGGTACTAGTTCGTTTTTTTTTCGGGTATGGGGCCATGAATTCGACTGACAGGCTTGCCATCAGGTTGTAGTGAATTACAATAAAGTTATCACCGATTCCGGTTTTTGGTATGCGGGGGCAATCAGTCATTGTGACATCATTCTCGTACATTGATAGGAAACGCATTTTAAAAAAATATGATAATTAGACAGAATGGTTTACGGAGCCTTAGTATCGGATACCATTATAGAAGTGTAAGATTGCCCGTTAGACTTCTAGAGAAGAGTCCTGTAACAAATTATGTAGATCAGCGAAGCTATTCTTGACTCGAACGTAAGGATAAAATCCTTACATGTTTCAGGGGTTATCACTTTGTCCCCTTATATTAATGAATTGAGTGGTGTCAACTAGGCGGCGCAAGGGGCCACGTGTAAAATGTCCATTCCCAAGAAGGTAGAGGGGACAAATTTCCTAAAATTTATACAGTCCTCCTTGTGTGCCAATTGTAAACCCTTGAAGTCTAAATTTCCTGCATAGACTCACTTCTTGCTCAAGTTGGGTGGTGGAGGATTGGGAAGTGGTGGATTGGAAGTTGGGGTTTGAATGTTTAGATCCGTGATCAGGGATGGTTGCATAACCAGGCCAAATTGAGAGCTTAATTGGGGAGGGCAGATTTGGATTACTCCTTGTTTGTGAATTGGATCAATACGACTTCTTTGGTATTTAAGATTGTTCTCGACTCTGTCCATCCCTCCATTATAACGCGATGGTTGTATAAATAGATAGTATACGTGTGTGGATGTGTCATTGTGCCAATGTTATATTTTCATCTGGAGTAGATCCTTTGGAGTGGTCATGGGTGCATAATTAGGAAGATTTTTTACCCCCATTGAATACAACTGGAGTAAAAGGAATTTTTTTTTACCCAACAAAACTGTTTAAGCAGTTCTTCTCTGTCTTCTTCCTCTGACAGTCGGACTGGAGCCATCGTCCTACGAGTGTTGACCGGAGGGTGGTTGTCCTCAGCTTCTCCACTAGGTCCTTTTCGCGGGCCTGTTGACATGCTAATAAGTTTTGGTGGGTGAACAGTAGAGGTAATTTTCCCAGGTTTGGGTGACTTGGGGGGGTTTTTTTTTTTGGTTGTCTCCATTTTTTCCGCAATTCGATCGATGACAAGCTCCTAGGTGCTTTTGATGGTAAATAACTGTATGGAATGAGATAAAGAGTGAGAATGAATGGGGTTGTTATGACTGAGAGGGGTGTTATGTGGTCTAGTGATCACTATAATCCAGTAATCTATTTGCTTATGCTTATGAGGGAGGATGGTGAATGAATTGCGGAGGGGGGAAGAAAAAAAGAAATATTTTGCCGCGCGTTAGTAATGGGCTTAGGATAGCCTTGGTATAAGGGCTTAGAAGATAAGATAGAGATGATAGATCGATTACTTTTGGCTAGTGAGTAAGAAATGTTGAGTAATAATAGTTTGGTTTGTCGTATCAACGAGTGATGTGGAAGAGGATGGATTGGGGATTTTGGATAGTATGTATATGATGAATAATTTATGACCAAGTTGTGTAAATGGAATAAGTATGTGAATTAAGATAAAGTGCTGTGGTCTAGATCTAAGGCTGGTTATTTTTAGAATGCCAATAGGAAACCGTCAAGTATTTAAAATGTTAACGTATGTTGGTTAAGATGAGGGAGCATAGTTTTGTATGGGAATGTAAGAGGGTGTTTATGTCATATTATTAATAAGATGGATTATATTTATGTGGCTTTTTTCTTTGAAAATATGTATGATGATTATGGGATTATATTTATAGATGGAGTTAGTGTGACGTGGATTGTATATTAAGTGTGGGGAATGTAAAAGAAAGGTTGGTTGGTATATAGTGGAGTGGTGTACTTTTAAGTTTTATGATGCAAATTCTGGTTAAATTATTAACACCAAGGATGGTTGTCATAATGGTAAGGGATAATGTTTGTCAAAAATTGGATATTAGGATAAAAGGGATATGTTTATTTATAAGTGTGATGTAACAATACCTAATAGGGATATAATCAAAGATGCGATATTTTATTTTTGATTAGTTAATGGTTGTGGTAAAAATTCTTCGAATAATAGGTGTATATTAATTATGAGATTAGTGTGAGGTTAGGGTGTTACTCGTGTAAAAAACCTCATATATTAGCCACATGCAAGCCTTAACCTAACGAGGTCCATGTGGGATTGTGCCCGAACTAGGTAGCTCGGCTGCAAGACCACACGAGCCAATGGTGGTGCCACAAACTAGCGCTCCCTCTATGTGCCAATGTGGTGTTAGTGAGTGACTTGGGAAGGTGCCATCGCTCGCACTATAGTTCAATAGGGGCGTCCAAAAGGGCTACCTAGTCCGGTGCTGTGCTATGAGCTCTCTAGGGGAGTCCCCGAACGGATACATTGCGGTATTGGCCCAAATCTATATGTTGCAAGGATTGGGGGGTCGTCTAAAGTGCTCGGTGGGGTTTTTATGTACATGGAAGCCCCTCCTTCACCAACTCGTAAAATAAGTAATGCGTAGCCAATAATGATAGCGCCATCTCCAGAAGTTATATACCCCCACCCTCTAGAACTAGGACAGGGCATTTGTCTACGTGCTGGAGGGGAATCCCACAGTCCCGAGAACCGACACTAGGGAAGGTGGATTGTCACTTCCACCTCATTTACCCTCTAAAAATAAAACAAGGAAGGGTAACTGCTTTTGATGATTCCTCACGATCATCCTAGGACCGAAGGAGAGCATACGACGAATGTGCCCATTCAGATGTGAAACACACAAACTCACGAAGTCACAAAGAGAGATCCGCAAATTAAGAAACTAAAAATAATTTCAGTGATAAGGTCTTCGACAAGGGACATGTAAAACAAAAGGTGGTGAGGTTTACGAAAAAAACACCCCAATGCTTGACCGATACATCATATTAAAACAAAGGTTAGTAGTGCTTAGTTGGTACTTATATTCTATACCAAAAATTAGGCAAGCTATTATTATTATTTTGATGCAAATGGAAACAACTAACAGAGTTTCCCTTGTTTTTTTGTGAGTGTCCTTTTCTCAAACAAAAATGTTTGATGTCGGATCACCGACGCTCCTCAGCAAACACCAAATATGTATAGCGGGAAATTTGGGGTTTGGCTGCAAACAAAAGCAAAAAATTAACAAGGTGGATAGAGCACCCCACCTAGGCTCAATAAAAAAATGGGGGGGAAAAAAAACCCTTGTTTCAGTAGAAGACGCATTGTTGTAATGACAAGCGTTCGCCGAAAAACAGACTGACGGCTTCAATCCTGCAAAATGTCGGTAAACATAACACGGTGTTCAAAGAGTCCAGGACACGCTACGTATATGATTAAATAATGGCACTAATATTGGCCAAACACCGAACCCTACCGAATCTGTCAATATAAGCACTCTAAAACAGGGAGCAAATCCACTAAAATTCTAATAAACGTGCCAATATTGTTCCAGAAGCGCTAAACCGTAGAAATAGACTATCAATATGTAAACACACTACTATGTTAATGAATGCGCTGAAAGGAAAACAAACGTACGATGGGTTTCACAAATGCGCTGAAAGGTTTTCTTGACACCCCAAGTCGGTAAAAATTACTGTACACGTCCATTCCAGGTGACGAATGCATTGGGGGGGTTTCAAGGGATTCCGCTGCTACACTCCGCAGCAGGAAGTACGAAAAAGTTCAATATTGTGAGGTTTAAATCTCACATAAAGTATGAAATTTTTTACACGAATTCATTTTTAGTGCTAATGCTACTAATTTCATCAAAATTTAGGGGAGTAATCACAACACGCGTATGTGAGGCCCAAAGTAGAAGACAAATTGTTTTTTTATGCACACAGGAAATGACTATGAAATTGATTCAAACAAGATCTAACACAATAGTTCATCGACCCTCAGATTGGGGACCCAGGGAATAAAAAGGGGAAAAGTTTTGATCCAGTGTGTACTTACCTAACAATGAAATCGGCTCTCCTTTATGAGTTTGATGTTTCGGGTCCTGTTAATTTGTTTGTTGACAGGTTGTGGAGGATGCTGCAGATCTTGGACAAATGTAGCACACCTCCCCTTTTATCAAGAGGTTCCTTGATTGAGCTTGATGTGACTGCTAGAGGATTGGGTTTAAGATGGCTTAAGATTGGGCAACCTAAACTTCTGTGTCAATTGTTCTAAGTTCCCCCTGTTCCATGGAGGGTGGCACCTTTATGTTAGCAGGGCGGCGAAAAAATCTGAATGGTGTGGGGATCTTACTATGGGGTGATGGATCAATGTTGATAATGTAATGAGATGAAAAGTGAAAAAATTCAATATTTCATGAGAATTCTCCATTTGAATGAAAAATTCAATGGGAATAGTGTATTTTATTTGAAGGTTGTGGTTTAAAATCGAGGGAAGAATGGAGATGCTTCTGAAAAGAGCCTCTAGCATTTATAGGGTCATTTAGCATGTAGTTGGTGAGTTAAGTTGGTTTAATGAGAATTAAATGGAGAAGCAGGCATAGAGTATGGTATAGTTTAGGTGGTAGGTTGGTGGTATTTTTCCAATTGGTAGAAATTAGTTAATTAAGAAATGATTTAATATAGGAAGAAAATATTAATGAGTTTCATATTGTATGGTTGTGATGGGATTGTGGAATAGTTAGATCAATAATTGAAGTCTGGTTACATCTACTACATTATTCTTCTCTGGTGACTCTGAGATGGACTTACTCTAGTCCTGCGGTGCTCGGTCCTGCGTTATTCTCTAAATGACCATGTCGCCTTTTGCATGTCTACAAGTTAGTCTAGCCTCAGCAAGAATCTTCAACTTGGGGGGTTCGCGCGTATCATCAGCTCTCGATCAAGCGGTACCAAGAAGTATGTTAACGCTTCCATAGAAGTTGTTTGAGGGTAGGAATGCTTGACCAGAGTTCGAATTCACTTGTGGGGCAGCTTACACCACTTGTTTGTGACACATGAGGTCACACTCTTGATTACCCGGAAATCGGGAGCAACGCATTGGACGCAGCAACATTGAGACATATCAATTTCGTTTGGGTAGTTGATGGTCTGCTAAATCACATCAAGGTCAGTATTGTTTAACTTCCTATCAGGTGGTAGTATATTTGGTCATTGTCACGCAATACGGCTGTACTAAGGCAAAGTTCTTCTTCACTTTTGGTCGCTTCTGGGCACGGCGACTGCACGGCCTATTCTGTTGCAATTTCTGTCCGTCATTGTCCCGCTTTCTTTCCAGAAGGATGGTGAAATGGTTAACATGGACTTATATGCCTTAGTGGCCAAACCCATAGCTGCATCGGAGGGTCTTAGTTGGGTCCGAGGGGGAGTCTCTGGCAGGGGTGTGAACGGGCTGACCTCTACCTCCCTTTCGATGAAGGAATGTAAGTATGTGACGTGCCTCATCGTCACGCAACAGCTTGGTCCACCTCCAGACAGTGAGTCATCGCACTTAGTGAGAGCAGAGGCAGGGTGGCAGGAGGGGTCAGGGGTAATGCACAGAGAGGGACACAACACTCCGAGATGTGTACCCGTTCTATTGGGGAGCGATGAGAAGGAGGAGACAAACATGCAAATGCGTAGTTCGGACTGGAGGACTTTGAGGCAGCACGGCAACATTGGAGTGCAAGCGCGTGGAGTGTGGCACGGCGTTGCCCAGGTGGACCCTTGTAGAGAAATCTGCAACAATTTATATGCTCAACATTTAGGTTTGGACAGTTGGTGTGGGCCATATGATAAAAAAAAGGGACCGATAACGCGTTGAATTCAGCCCACCGGTTATTAATAATGGCCTGGTGCATATAGGGTAAAGGGACGAGAAAGTGGAACCAAAAGAGAACGGGTGGGTGTTCCAGGGCGAGACAGACAAAAGGTAGGAGGTGAGGTGGGCCGAAGGGTAGACCACGAGACGATACCGCCAGGGGGGGTCTAACACTTGAACATGGAACTGGGCCGTCAAAAAATAGGTCGCACCGGGAGGTGAATGGAATTGAAACGGTGAAAGAAGGATGATGGAGAGGCGGGACAGAGCGGTTGTGGGGGGGGGGGGGGGGCGGGGGCGGGTGAGGAGGGGCGCAGTGACCCCGAGAACTCCGTTCGCTGCAGGGGGAGGGATTCTGGCGCGGAGGGAGCAAAACTTCATGGCGAGAGCCAGACCGCCAGCGGGTCGCAGGGGGCCTGAGAACGAAAGAAAGCGAGGTTTTCGTGGACGCTACGTGGGCAAGTAATGTCAGAAAAGGAGAGTTGCAGAAAAGCGATGGTGGGGGGTAGGCACGGCCCTAAGTGAAAACGAAGAGGGAGACGGATATGGGGGAGAGCGAGGGATGCAAGGGGGCCCGTAAAGATATGACGGGGGGCTACACAACGTACGGCCCCCGCAAACAGCGGAAGGGGGGTGCATACCGACAAAACGCAGGAGCCGGGGGGGCCGACGGAACGAGGGGGGGGGGGGGGGGGAAGGAAGCGGAAGGGGGGGGGCGGGAGAGGAGGCCCATCCCGATGGCGCAAAGGGGGGGGGTGAGGAGGCGGAGCCGAGGGCAACTGAAAAAGAAGAGTACGCGCTCATGGCGACATCGGACAACCATAGAATAGAGAGGGGCACAAGGGCAAGAAGACGGGTAAAATCGAGGGGCAAACTGGAGATAAAAAAGGTAAGGGGGAGGATTGGGGGCAGCAAAAACAGGTGGGGTGAGTTGAGCCGCTGCAAAGAAGCCCATGGGAAGGGACCCAATGTGGAGGGGAGGGCAGTTCAGGAACTGAGAAGAGGCTGAATGAAGGAAAAAGCCCTATAGAGAGATAATATATAGGAGGGAGGGAACCAAAAAGGAAGGGGGTAGGAGCAGAAGAGGCGGTAGGTGGAGATGGGAAAGGAGGGAGGGGCGGGTTGGCCCCCGGCGTCAAGCCGGCGAGGGCACGATCCCTATCTCATGCCCACGACGGGGTAAGCGCATGAATGGAACCCCTAGGGGAGGCTAGGGGGAGGAGGCAACCGTGGTACACCAGAGACACAACCGGTGGGGACTACAACGGAATTGAGAACGATAGTACAGGCAGCTAGACAGGTGAGGTGTAGACATACAGACGGACAACGAATGGGCTGGGATGGAGGTGGGGGGGTGGGTATATATATATAGCGAGATAGACATCAGAGATAGAGAGTATCGGGGAGGTATGAGGTGGAAAGATATATATAGGGTATAGTAATATATAGTATCTCAATCATACAACATGATAGTAATAGGGAAGTGTATGTATGGTATAGTATAACACACATACATACATACCTATACATATATATATATGTGATGTACCTAATATATAGCATATGTAATAATATATATATAATATATATGTATGGTGAATATATTATATATATATATATCCACACACGTAACATAAATACACCACACACATATATATGTTGTATAGACATATATACATACATCATATATGTATTATGGAGTATGTATGTACACCCCACACCCACACACACTCAACAGAGATACACACACACACATATGTAGTATGTATGATTTATAGTAATAGTATAGATATATATCTATATTAATTAATTATATATAGCTATATATATATATATATCATATAGTTATATATACACATACCTACATACATACATACATACATACAATACGATATAATATATAGCAGAGAGAGAGAGATTGACTTTTAAGCTTGGCATGGGTTAGGTGTAATAGATGTTTTCTTTGGCTTAGTTTCAAGGATAGAGGGGTACCCTTCTGCCAAATTTACCGGGGCTGATCCAACTCTCATCCCCTTTTTTGCTATCTCTGGCGATTGTGAACTTGATGGATGGCTAGTCAAAACTTTCACACACTATCATCCTCATTGTTGGACCTAACCCACTTGATAGCTCATAATATCTTTGGGGATATAAGGTTTCAATGGTAAAGTGTAAATGGATCAACTATGTCAGTAGATAATGGAGCAAGAATCAGTTTGGCTTAAATCAACTTATGAATGTTTTCCTTCAATGATAATCCCAAGAATGTAAACGAAATTGGTAAAAAAAAAATTTGAATATACGAAATGATGGCTGTGGAATATATTAACTCTTGAAAATAATTACGCCGAAGGCACATTCCAAGTTAAAGTAGATGACGCCTTGAGATGTACACAGCCCCCAATCACCCTTAATCAACGCCCCGCTCACATGGCAGACATGACCCCCAGATAGATGAAACCTGTATTGCCATCTTAGTAAGAATATATGTTTGTGGCGTAAGTAGATAAAATCAGATTTATTGGGTTATTACCATCTTCATCAATGCTGCGATAATATCTTCGTCATGGAAAATTTGTGTCTATGGTTTGTCTCCATGGTTGCATGATAGGTTTTTTGTAAAAGTTTAAACACTATCCAGATCCCTGCAAAATCAAACAATAAACGGTTCCTTGTGCACCACATCATCATTCTATTGAACAATCTAAAACATTTATTCATTTGTGTAACAACATGTAAAATCTATCATGCAAGAAGTCCATCTGTAAGTATGATGCTAGCCCATTAAATTTCTTCTAATAAATGGTTTTAACACACCAACAACACTGGTGAATGTATATATAAGAGTACTAACTACGGAACATGTATGAAATGATGAGTGTCCATGTCGGCAACCTCAGGTTGTATACACAATCCTTCATCGAGAAACCACCATTCATCCGGAACAACCGTGCGTAAAGTTATGTAGTGTCTAATTTGGAAACCCATGTCCACAAATAAAAAATTGCACCAAATATTACAGCTCGTGGAAGGCTTAAAACTTGCCGGTGCGTTCAGCTATACGAATGCATCTGGCGCGTCCCACAAAACTGGACTGGCAATCAAACCATTAGACAAACACCGTTACAACAGCGCTAACTGCTGTTAACTACTGTTGGCTGTTTCCCCCCGCCAAATGACTGCACATAACGAAAAAAGGAAACAAATATGTCCGTCCTAAAGTGCCAGCGAAAAATAAGAAAAGACAGGATCACCGGAAGTCCCACAGAGGAGCTGCACAGGAACATACAAAAAAGACCAGAAAACTATTGCCTCCCAAGGAAGTCCAAAGGATTCCTAGATCACGTTCAGCATGATACTCACTGACCAAGCTGGTAAGCCTATGTGGATGCCATAACATTTTTTTTGTGTTTATCATATCAGGCAGGCATAAGCATTTGTCTTATCCCATTCGGACCTTGTGATTGTAACTCTTCCCTAGGAGTTCACGTCGCCTACCAATTTTCCATATTAAGGTTTCAAGACTATTCTACCTCAGCAATTTTGCCTAAACTGTAATGAGTACAATATGGGGAACCCTGCATAATTGCAGAAATGTTAAACCCCTATTGGTTTTTTATGTGGACATGATTTCATTGCACAGGCATAGTTTTTTAATGTTTTGTATTTGGTAAACTATAGTCGTCCAAGCACAATTAAAAAGCAAAGTATTTGAAGCTCAATAGCATGACTTGGCACAAGTAGTCTAAGCATAATCGCCTTTACTATCTCTCCTTCGGTCATTAGTTGAGAACAAGTGTGTTCAACCAGGCACCAAGACCTGCGCAAAATTCTCCTCCCATTAAGATTTAACTGACTATAACAGAGCATATCAAATTTTCATAAAGCTGTTTAAAAAAGTGAGGTCCCTTCTTTTTCAAATCAAAAGCAGCAGACCAAACATATATACATTTCAGCTGGATTCTTAAAGAAAAAGGACGTCGATTGTTGTGCCACCCCCATTACCAAAAAGAGGAAAAGAGAAGAATACATTTTTGGGTAATTGATTGTGACAACTGACAATGTAGCTTAGTGTGTTTTGGGAGCCCAGCCAAAGTCCTCGAGTGCCTGGCTGGCAATGAGAAAGGCGCGCTTGTGGGGCTTGTCTTCTTGTCTACTCCTTTAGGATATCCCATTGTGCCCGCTTTGTATGACACCATTAGATCTCCTGGCACATCCCCACAAAACAAATATCGGATTGTGTCAACACTAATACGGATGCTTTGTATAACAACTCAATAGTTTCAAACTACTTAAATAACTATGGTTCCGGAAAGGTGGGTGAGAGATCACATCGCTGTCAGCGTGGCATATACAGAGGAAGGGAAAGACGCGGTCATAGCATAAGGTCCGGTAGGCCGGGGAGGGGGACGCGGGGGCCGTGGCGAAGGGGGGGTGTAGTCGTTGTATACGGGGGAGGGGAGCGGGAGATGGGGGGGGGGAAAGCAACAAACGGGGGGGTCGGGGGGAGAGGGCCGAAGGGCAAGGCGGGGGGGAGGTGGGCATTAAGGTGGACAGTGCAGTTGGACCACCACATGTCATTCTCATTGAGAAATTTCCTCATGTTTCATATTCAAAGCTCGACCTATGATAGAAGAGGCCCACCACAACTAACCAAGGATCATTCAGAACAAGGACCTCTATAGGTTCCTCTAGGCCTGGCTATCTGATTAAAAAAGTAATCTGATTCAGTCGCATTAAACGGTAGCATACATGAATACTTCTTGTTGGCGGGTACTTATTTCTCGCTCTTTACTAATTAGTTGATCACTTTTTTCATCTTAAATTGCATCCTTAGTCCCCTGACAATGTTTCATTTCTTTAACCAAGAGTTTAACCGATTTGTAATGCAGTTGAAGGTTCATTTGTTGACTAATTTCATTAATTGATCTAAACGCTTCTTTGTTCAAAGTAATGCCTCTCTACTGCTATTGAATGCCTCCCTGAAGTAGGTGGTCTTTTCTTGTGGGTTTTGCAAAATTTGCATCAAGAGATCCTCAATTACTGTTGTGTGATGAGGGTTGCTTTAGTTACAAATAAAATATTCGTTTGCCTGTCATTCTGTGACCAACGAATCTCCTATTTTTCCTATACTCTGTTAATGTCATTTTTGAGAAAAATATTGTTGTCCAAGTTAATATTTATTCAATAAACATCATTTTAGGTGTTTTCCCTCCAGAGTCACATGTTTCCCTACTCGCTTTTTAATTGCAAAGGGTGTTACTAATGTGGCAGTTGAAATTACTTCTTTTACATGGACTGACTGAAATGTTGCAATCATAAAAAAGCCGGTTTTCCCCTTTATCTGAATGTTTGCTGAGGCATTGCATTTCTGCAACCAGTAATTAATTGCCATTGTGTATTCCCCTTTAGTTAATTACGGATTTTTTAAGTTGGTAAGATTACTATGAAATGTAACTCTGCTTCTTGCTTGTTGTTTTGGTTAATGGGTTTCACGTGGAATCTCTATTATCCCTCTTCCATGCATAATCCCCCCCTGAAGTTTTCTTTCTATCCAAGGATTTGATTGAGAAGGTGAGTACACGTTACGTAGGAAAGGATTTGTGCAGTGGATACAAAGAATCCATAGATGAATTGTCCTAAGGGGGTAAGTAAGAGACCATGGTATCCTACCGACATTTGCATCCAGGACAGGTACATACAATCATGCGCCCGCTGATCTCCAATAAAAGTTAGGATCGATAGATCTCTTCAATACTAATGTAACTACTGTGTAATATATTTTTTAAAGATTTGCTTTAGAATATTTTTATATATAACGGATTATCATGTGTAATATAGTTATTGGATGTACTTATGGCCCAGGATTATAGGCCTCAAGATCAAGGCACATATGACATTTCTAAGGTTTCCAAAGGTTGGTCATAACATCGACCACCTGGCGGTAGAAGCATTTCTCGTGATGCAATGTCATTTTTCTTTTCCATCCATTTTCATGACGCTTACAAGATGAGCTTTGATTACGTAACAAGATGGACTCATAGAGATCACCGGGCGAACTTTGCCCTGGGCAAGAGACCCGATGACTTTAGGGTTAGTTGTTGTTATGTGGTTTCCACACATAAGTGGCACATTGAAGGATTGGGTAGAGATTTCTTGTTATTATTGGGCTTGACCCCTGAACTTGTTCACCAAAACATCGGTCACATGGTCATTAGAAACTATAGTACCAAGTGAATTGCATCAAGTGAACTTAGATGATTGCTCATTCTTAGAAACATGGTGCTCCATATAAAGATCATCCCCTCACCTTTCCTAGCTCTAAAAGCATCCTTTCATGGAATCAAATTCATGATTCTCATACATGTTTTTGCTCATATGTCTCTTATGGAGACAAATGATGCCTTAATACTTCACACATGATGGTCCTTGATACCTCGGTGACATGACTAGCTCATTTTAGCTTGTTCTGAAGGGTGTTCAATTAGCTACAGAATGGCCAAAAATGCCTTTTTAGGCCTTCAGAGGAAGTAGTCTCTCATCAAAACTAAATGAGTCAATCGATCACCTTAGACACTATTCCCTACACACTGAAACACAAATGATCTTATTAGGACTTTCCTTTGGGTCAGGGTTTATGATTTAGGGTTAGGGTTTAGGGTTTAGGGTTCAGGGTTCAGGGTTTAGGGTTTAGGGTTTATGAGGTTTAGAGTTTAGGGTTTAGTGTTTAGGGCTCATCAGTTATTTTAGGGTTTAGGGTTTAGGGCTCAGGGCTTAGGGTTCATGGTTTAGGGTTTAGGGTTTAGAGTTTAGGGTTTATGGCTCAGGGTTAAGGGTTGAGGGTTTAGGATTTAGGGTTTAGGGTTTAGGGCTCAAGGTTTAGGGTTTAGGGTTTAGGGCTCAGGGTTTAGGGTTTAGGGTTTAGGGCTCAAGGTTCAAGGGTTTAGGGTTTAGGGCTTAGGGTTTAGGGTTTAGGGTTTAGGGTTGAGGGTTTAGGGTTTAGGGTTTAGGGTTTAGGGTTTAGGGTTTAGGGTTTAGGGTTTAGGGTTTAGGGTTAGGGTTTAGGGTTTTGGCTTAGGTTTAGGGTTTAGGGCTCAAGGTTTAGGGTTTAGGGTTTAGGGCTCAGGGTTTAGGTTTAGGGTTTAGGGTTTAGGGTTTATGGTTTAGGGTTTAGGGTTTAGGGTTTAGGGTTTAGGGTGTTTAGGGTTTTTAGGGTGTTTAAGGTTTAGGGTTTAGGGAATTAGGGTTTAGGTTTGGGGTTAGGGTTTAGGGTTTAGGGTTTAGGGTTTAGGGTTTAGGGTTTAGGGATTTAAGGTTCAGGGTTTAGGGTTTAGGGCTAGGGTTTAGGGGTTAGGGTTTAGGGCTCAAGGTTTAAGGCTCAGGGATTAGGCTCACCCATTCACTCACTGTAATGTTCTATGTCTTACCCATTCTTATAAGTATTGACAGAGAGTATTCAACTAAAAAGGGTTCATCTACTTCGTAGGCAGAACATTCAAAGGGAGTCATCACAATTTGATGCCTTTCATCTACTGATATTTTGAAGGAGGGAAATTACAGATATCCAAGAACAATTCGGTACAAATAAATGTTACCCAATACAACTATCTTCTTTTTCCCATCACATGGGAACTATTTCACTCACTGTAATGTTTTATGTCTTACCCATTCTTATTAGTATTGACAGAGAGTATTCAACTGAAAAGGGTTCATCGACTTCGTAGGAACAAAATTCAAAGAGATTCATCAAAATTTGATGTCTTTCATCTGTTGATATTTTGAAGGAGGGAAATGCCAGATATCCAAGAACAATTTGGTACAAAGATATGTTTTTGATGCTCTTTTGAATAATTCTTTCAGTTGCAAGTTGTCGGGAATGAAGGTTTCATTCGAAGAACAAAGCTTGATATGTCAGTGCTTGTGTAAGCTAGAAATTTGAGAGGATTTATGAGGTTCAAGTTTATTTTCCAAGATGCATTACTCCAATGTTTGAAAATGTTTCTCCAGATGCAACGACATTCTGATTCAGACACTCAATGATTCCTGAATGTCCAATCCTGCCACATACCCTAGTAGTCCTCGATCCTTGGATATAGGGAGACATTGTTACTTGGATTCCATTTATAATGATAGAGATATTTGTAAATTCGTGTTATGACCTCTAAATCTGTATGAAGTTCAAGTTATTTAGAAATCACATCACACCCTTCACTAGGCTTGATGACTACCCCTATCTTTTTGAAGGCATTTTGAAAGCATCCATGGGTTTATCATAGAAGGAATTATCAATTAATGGAAGGTCACTAAGTCGTAGGCCAGCTGACTCCCATTCAGAACTAAATTAGAAATATTTACTATGTGATTGATAACCCCTTTATGTTCTTAGCCATTCCCCAATTGCTATGCTTATTTTGAACACTTCAGGAAGTTCTGTCAAATTTTCTATCCATTCTAGTAGCAGAAGAGCTTTCTCTTTCTCTAGAGGAGAGGATACTGCAGGAAATTTGGTTCTGATCTTACACCTCCACGTTGGTATATTCTCTGTGTTTCTTCCATTTCCTTTGAGATTAATTTTTGTGTTGCGATGGTTATTTTTTCCAGCTTCCAATGGGTCATCCTGGCTTGCATAATACCATACATGGAAATATGAGAAATGTGAAATTTGTTTCAGAGTGTGAAGAAATTGACATTCAAGAGCACAAGTATATGTGGGGAGAAACAAGTTTGGCAGAGATGTGTAATATGCATTGCAAATCACAAGGTAGATGTCATATCCATTTAGTTTCTTGTCCCACCTCTCATAAACAAGGTAGTTGTACAAGCAGACTCAATGATGGTTCTAGGCACAAGACTAGGAAATATGGTCCTAAGATATTCAAAAAGATGAACTCACTCATGAGACCTACTGGAAATATATGAGGTTTAGGGGTTAGAGCTTAGGGTTCTGGATTTAGTGTTTAGGGTTTAGGGCTCAGGGCTCAGGGTTCAAGGTTTAGGGTTCAAGGTTTAGGGTTTAGGGTTTAGGATTTAGTGTTCAGGGTTTAGGGTTTATTATTTTGGTTTTAGGGTTTAGGATTTATAGTTTAGGGTTTAGGTCTTAGGGTTAAGGGTTGGGTTAAGGGTTTAGGTCACAGAGTTCATGTTTTAGGGTTTAGGTTTAGGGCTTAGGGTTTAGGGGTTTAGGGTTTAGTGCTTAGGGCATGGTTTAGGGTTTAGGGTTTAGGGTTTAGGCTTAGGGTTTAGGGTTTAAGGTTTAGCATTTAGGGTTTAGGGGTTTAGGGTTTAGGGTTTAGGATTTAGTTTTTAGGGTTTAGGGTTTAGGGGGCTTATGGTTTAAGGTTTAGGGTTTAGGGTTTAGGATTTAACATTTAGGGCTTAAGGTTTAGGGTTTATGGTTTAGGGCTCAGGTAGGGTTTTTAGGGTTTAGGGGGGTTTATGGTTTAGGGGGTTCAAGGGTTTCGGGTTTTTAGAGTTATAGGTTTAAGGTTTAGGGGTTAGAGCTTAGGGCTCTGGATTTAGGGTTTAGGGTTTAGGGCTCAGGGCTCAGGGTTTAAGGTTTAGGGTTTAGGGCTCAAGGATTAGGGTGTAGGGTTCAAGGCTTAAGGTTTAGGGTTTATGGTTTAGGGATTAGGGTTTAGGGTTTAGGGTTCATGGTTCATGGTTTATGGCTTAAGGTTCAGGGTTCAGAGTTATTGGTTTAAGGTTTAGGGGTTAGAGCTCAGGGCTCTGGATTTAGTGTTTAGGGTTTAGGGCTTAGGGCTCAGGGTTTAGGGTTTAGGGTTTAGGGTTTAGGGTTTAGGAGGGTTTTTAGTGTTTAGGGTTGAGGGTTTATTTTTTTAGGGTTTAGGGTTTAGGTCTTAGGGTTAAGGGTTGAGGGTTAAGGGTTTAGGTCACAGAGTTCAGGGTTTAGGGTTTAGTGTTTAGGATTTAGGGCTTATGGTTTAGGGTTTAGGGCTCAGGGCTTTAGGGTTTAGGATTCAGTGTTTAGGGTTTAGGGTTTATGGGTTAGGGTTTAGGGTTTAGGATTTAGTTTTAGGGTTTAGGGTTTAGCATTTAGGGTTCATGGTTTAGGGTTTAGGGTTTAGGGCTTAAGGCTCAAGGTTTAGGGTTTAGGGCTCATGGGTAAGGGTTGAATATTTAAGGATTAGGGTTTAGGGCTTAGGATTTAGGGTTTAAGGTTTATGGTTTAGGTTTTAGGGTTTAGGGATCATGGTTTAGGGTTTAGGGCCTTAAGTTTAGGGTTTAGGGTTTCGATTGTAGAATTTAAATGCTAAAAGATTTAGGCTGAATGTTGAAATCCTGAAAATTACCTATGTACTAACCAGATTATACTATAAAAAACTATCTCCTAAACCGTGACTAATGGAGCTGTGAGACTAGTTCCATAAGGTGCAGAGTGACCCTAATTTCTTATATTTACTAAAATAAATTTAAAGTATAAGAAATATTAAAATATAAATAATAATAAATGAAAAAATTAAACATTTATTTTTGTAAATACAAGCATGCCAAAAGCACATATTATGTTCATACTATGAAGAATGTACGTGGTATGGTGCGTACACGTTTTGTGTTTTCACTTTTTCCAAGCCATGCCTCAAGGCTTGGATCTGGTTTGGATCCCCAAGCCTGAGGCATGGACCTATACAAACACAACAAACCAGTGTGTTTTTGTAGGAAAATGAAAAAAATCCACTTCCACCATGATAAATCAACATAAAACGATCGATTTGTTTAAAAAAATTATACCACGACGTAGAGCAAGACTATCTACTTTCTAAAAATATAATTTTTCAAATTTTTTGACTAATATAAGGTTTCCATATTATTTATTTTCTAACAATGCCTTTTTATAGCTATTTTTTGAAGTTTAAACATGTCTATCTTTTGTCGTATATCTTTTTTTTGGCTCATCGAAATTGAAAAAAAAATTATACTAGCCCAAACTAGGCCAAATTCTATACACATTCAAAAAAAAAATCTAATTTTTGATATTTTTTGAGGTAGTTAGGGGGGGCACGGTCGGAGCTCCATTATGTTTTTAAATTTAAAATTTTTGTACTAGAAAAATCATAAAAAAATAAATACTCGCTAAAAAAATCTAAAAAAAATGTAGCCCAAACTAGATGCTCCTAGCTATCTTTCTACCAAAGGGTTTTCAAAAATACTAAATGGTGCTCAAAAAATGGTGGGGGGCACGAAAGTCACTCTATTATGTTTTTTAACAAAAACAAGGAGCACATGTTGGTATTTTAGTTATTTGACCCACTTAAACTTATTGTTTTCAATAAAATTTAGTAGCTTAGAAACTAGACTCAAAATTCTATGATTCATGTTTATACAACATCTTCCAATTTTGAGTGTAACTATTTCAAAAAACTCGTACAAGTTGAAGTTTTTTATTTTTCAGAAAAATGCGTCCACTTAAGACCCCCTTTTGGCCCCCCAACTTGGTAAAATAGGATTTACTTATTAGTAATTAGTAAATGTTAGTAGGTTTATTTGTTAATACAATATATTATTATAATAACAATATATTCCGTAGTTATATGGTTGTACCCATAATATAAAAATGGGTTTGTAGTTCCTATTTTGTAGGAGGTAGTTTTCCTCCCTCCATAGCTATTTAATTTGCATTTGTATTGATGGTATTATAATGCTGAATATATTATTATATTTTGTTTTTACTTTCGTTGTGTTGATTCGGTTTTCCTAGTGCACAGACTCTGACCGAATTTAAGATTTTATCTAATTTGGACCTTTGTGTTGTTTGCTCATTGTCTTTCCGCTTTTGGGCGAAAATCCAATTGTGTGGCTTTCCAAGAAGGATGAAAACCCTCCATCCTTAAACGAAGCAAAGTCATATTGAAGACCTTTTGCAGATTTGAACAGTGGAGGATCAAAAAAGACATCTATAGACATTTGCATGCATTTTAGAGCCATTCCTACTTGGAGCGACTAGGGTTTTTTGGTATTTGAGTGCCTTCTAGGGCACAAGTTGCAAGTTTGATTTCATATTTTGATTAAACATAATTTATAAGGCCGGAATCTCCATTTTGGTGAATTTTGGCAAAGGTTTACTATTTTTCCTAGCCCTCGGTTTGGGCTAGTCTACTGTTGTTCTAAATAATTAATTCTAGCTATGAAATCAGATATTCCTTCAATATTTTGATGTATTTATGATTTATAAATATTGACGTGGCTAGATTAATTGTTTCGTGGCATTCTTCATTGATTTGCATAGTGAAAAGTGGACTTGAATTCCTTAGACAGTTCGCTGCCCTTGGAGATTGCTGATTTTAGATTGGTTTTCAGTTATTATCAATTTGTTGTGTAAATAATTAAAGGTGTTTCAAGATCAAATTTGTTCGGGACAGCCGGCTAACCCCTCATCTCCATTTTCAGTCCCAAAAGGGACATTACACCCTCCAATGTAGATTCCTATGGGGGGTGGTCTAGAGACTCTAGAACTCCCACACTAATCACATCTTTTTTCCATCCCACTCAGGCAACAAGTAACACTAGGTGTCCTTTGAACACCAGTAACTTCACATCTCAAAGCCAATAGCTCAGTTAGGCACCATTACTACTTGGCTTACTCAGATCCCCCACTCTTCTCTCCCTCAACCTTGTGGCATTGCTCCCTCCCGTTAGTATGACTCTACCCTTTTTCGGTGACATGGATCTACTATTTACAAGCTGCCTCCTAGACCATGGTGGCAGACTCATATTATGAGTTTCTTTTCTACTATGGGCGTTACAACAGCCTTGGATGTTAGGGGAGATTCTAAAGGTAGCGCTTTCCTCCCTCCTAGGATCTCCTAACCTAGTCCCTATGAATTTGGATGCTCCCCAGCCAACATTATCAGACCTTCCACAACAATTGATGATGGCCCGGGCAACTCCTCCACTTCAAGCACAAATAAAGATAGTCAATGGGATTTCCTTCCAATCTTCATTTACACATGCTTTGGGGGTTCTTGTTCACCCTTCATTGTTATTTATATTGATTTCATTACCACCTATGTTAGTGGTACGCTGCTTTATTTGTCTTCTCTACTTTTGTTATTTTGCTTCAAGGATTCTCTCTTCCTAGAACTTTCTATTGTCAATTGTTGTATCCTTGAATCCCATTAGCCTACTTTTGGTCATTTGCATACATTAATAAAATAACTTTCTTTCTTTGAAATTATACTCGTTACTACCCCATGAAGATATGCAATTAGCCTCCCCTTTAAGAAAGTAGACGATCCCTCACAACCATGCACTTGCTACATATGTCAATAATAAATTCAAGGCAAGGAAATGCCTTCAATCTTCTACTTGCCCTACACATGAAAGACCTCTGAATATTATCGTAATTATCACTTTCTAATTAATCAATTTCTATGTTTGGGTCTCCTGGTGAAGGTTTTGGTTGCCTAGCATTTTTGCATTGAAAATACAGATCATTATAATTGTTCCTTGTGCAGATGTTTGATGTAAATGTAGTACCCCAAACTTCTCTCCCCAGTGATGGTTGTACTCTAAGCATTTTCCAAAGATTGGCAAGCTTTTCTTTGGGCATTATTCTCTTTGTGCTTATCCCTTGGAATATTTCCAAAATACTAGTCTTGTGGACAACAATGAAACTTTCCCAAGTTACAAAGTTTAGAGACATCTGAATTGAACAATTCACCGTTAAATATTGAAAGAGTAAATACAATCATGAATCAAAATACTTTAATAAGTCACTTATAAATAAGAAAATATTTAGTGGTTATCCTCAAAATAATATTTGTTTATTTTGAGATTTTATTCCTAAAGCCAAAGATCCCTTCTTGTCCTATACTCCCTTAATTATATAAGAAGTTGGAGGGTATGGGTGAGGGAAGATCCACGTCCTCATTATATTGTATTCTTCCTGTGATTAGGGCCATTGGCCCTCCTTCACATTTGTTTTGCAATATATTTCAGTCCCTTTTTGGAGATTAGCGGAATTGAAGACCTTAACCCATTCTCCTCCCCATGGGTTTAAGGAAAGAAGCAAGGGGAAGACTTGGATGACATTTTCTAAATAGATATTTTCATTATTATCATGTATTCCTATTGGGAAGCCAAGCGCTCCAATAGATGAACTCATTTAATTAGAATATAAAGTAATTTGAGCATGTAGGCTCTAAATACAAATTAGATAATTAAAAGGTACTTATTATAAGGTCGACCATAAGTTATGATGTAGCACCCCTTGTTACAAAAGGAGGTTGCTTGGCCATTTGATTATATATGTGAATTCCATTATCTCTTGGAAAGATTGCTTGTGAAGCATCTCTCTACCTCTCCTAAGGACAAAAACCCTTGGAGAGTCTTGTGTGAGGACGAAACCCTTCACCAAGTCTAGGGAAGACTTCAACACGGGAGTCTCCACCCCCTTGAGGGATTTCTTTGTTGTTGTTATCTTAATTTCAGCCTTAGGCGAGTTGCCCTAAGGAGCTCTTTGGGTCAAATATTGAAGATATTGCTTTCCTTTTGTTATTGATGCAAAATTGGCTTCCTTCAAAGTGGAGCGACTCATTTGTGGAGTGATTTGGTACATTATTTGGTTGTTCTAAAAGGGCGACCAACATTGAATGGTGTTTTGAAGTATTCAAGGGTCTTCTATGTGTTTGGATTACATCATCTCATTGCATATAATTTATAAGGGTGAAATCTGGTTTTACATTGAAATTTGGAGGGTTTTGGCATGCATAATCAGATCTGAAAATATTTATTTATTTCTGCAACTAGGGTTTGAAGGAAATTCATTCCAGCATTCCTAGGCTTCCAAAAATTATAATTCCTTCACCAATTGATTGTTGAGCTTGAATAATAATTTCATAATATATTTGGAGTGATCTTGCATGGTTTTTAGGGCATTTCCAAGAGGGGCGAATTGCTTGAAAGGCAGGTTTGGCATGTTTTGGTGGATGTTTGGGCAAGCTGATTTGATATTTGCATTCGTCATATTTTTAAACCCCAAGATCCCAAGTTTCATGAATTTTGGAGCTTCCTAGGTAAAGTTATGAATTTTTAAAGTAACTCTGCAGACAAGGGTTTATAGAAAATTCATATCTTCATTTCTGGGGCACTAAAAATCAGTTTTCTTGCATCTAACAATTGCTGGTTATTTCTCATAAATTTTGAGCATATTTCCTAAAGGTTTGAGTGAGATTTGTGCCTAGGAAAGTGTGTTTGACTTCTCCTAAGAGGTCGCTGCCCTAGGAAGGGCATAATTTGCAGGTTGCAGGGCTGATATCAGTCATCTACAGCAGCTTACTAATCTGATTTTTAAGTTACATCTCAGCTCTTTGGTCATTTCCTGAGTCCCCCTAAAAAGGGACATTACAAGTTTCTACATCATGCCCTTTGGGACGCAACCTTTGATTCTTTCCCCCACACTATGAACTATAGTCCTCCTCATCCCCATGGGTCTTGCCCAATGAACCAATGGTTTGATGACAAGTGTAAATTCCTACATCGGAGACTTCACTTTGTCCTAGCAGATGACCTTTCTCCATATCGACCACTCACAAAGATTATCATTGTCTCCTTCGAAAAAAGAAACGTGATTTTCTTACATCTAGGTGAATTGCTTTCTTTGCTACAATCCTACATTCCCCTAAGACCTTTTGGCATACTCCACTGACGAAGACCCCAGCTTCAAACATCGATCCCTGAGCATGGATTTCCTATGCAAGCTCTCTCTGTGTCTCACCCCATTTTTGTGTTCCCCAAACTTGACATTTGTGAGGCCGTCACTAGGCCATGTTAACTGTTAACTGTGGTTTCAAGCTATTTTGACACTAATTAAAGATTGGTGTAAGTTGTGTTTATCATTAAAATGAGAGTCAGGAGTCTTAGTTCACACCGACCAATTAGCATGACTTCACACATGCATCAAGCCTTTGAAGGTATAGTAAACTTTATGGTATTACTCGTTATGATTATTTGGCTCAGTGGTAATTAACCACCTTGGAAAATTTGGGACTCTAATGTGAGCTCTTAGTCATGCTTGGCAATCAAATAAGCAATGTTTACACCCTTGCAAACTAGCAGAATAACCAAGAATGATGTACAACGATTGTGGTGCCGTGTTTTATTTTACTAGTTAACTTTCAGAGTATTATATCTCTAAGTTATGCACCACATGTAAATGAAGAAAAGATTTAAGGGCATGCCAGCCCGCTTACCTTGATACCAAAGCTATTAAGCCACATTAGAGGGGGATGAACTACTCATTATATCAATGACAATGGGGGTAAACTTTGGGACCTTTGAATTGTTTGTAATAAAAGCATTGCTTGCATTACACTTGAATGTGTATAAATTAAAGAATCTATGTCTACGATCATTACATTGGGTATCTTACCCACGTAGGTCATGATTAGTTGTAAAACCATTATATTATAATGACTTTGTTAACTTGTGAATAACAAATCCAGCATGGCATCGAGGACCTCAGACCCGAAAAGTGGTTGAAAAGAACTTTGAGTTGCTTGGGATCCGCTTAAAGGAAAGATTGACCTTTTCAGCCTGCCATTGTGCATTGTAGGAAACTCTAGATTTGGTTTTGCAAAGTGCAATGTCTTGCTTGGCCAACTAGAGGAGAGCATAATGGTGGCACGCTAGTTCAATTTTCTATGCAGGAACTCTTTGCCATTAGTGGTTGTTTCAGTATTAGTTGCATGGTGGCAGAACCCCTTGCTTGAGACCTTTGCATTAGAACTTCCATTGCATTCCTTGGTGATTCCAGTTCATGGCAGTTGCATTTAATTAATCATTTAATCTAGAAATGGCAGAAAATCTGGGATTTGTTACAGCTAGAAATTATGGGGCATTAAAACCCAACTACGGCATGGTCACAATGTTAGAAATCGTTAAGAGCACATTTTGAGGCTATGGAAGTCATCTTGGCAGTTGATTGATGACACCGTTAATACTATGACAGCTAGAACTTATGGAGTCAATTCACAAATGGGAACAAGCAGAGCAGTGGGATATTGGGGCATTTAAGTAACCATGCTTGACACATGCAAACTTGGTTTTATGATTTATCTTCTATGTTTTGAGATTATCCTTTGGATTACAGTCATGCTAATTCCTCACCCCAGTCTTGTTTTGAGAACTGATATGAGTTTCTTGATTTCAAAGAGAGAATATGCCTGGTTTGCAATGTTTCCTTGAGTTATGGCCTGCATGCAACTTTTCTACTGTGACGATCGGTTCCCATGGACATAGTTTCTGAACAAACTATTCTACAATCGATAAGCAGATTTAATGAGGTTCAATAATTTATTTCAAAGGTTGCCTCTACCATTGTTTAGTGATACAATGCTAAGATAATGGTGGATGATGCAGAAAAGATATAAGAAATAAACAGTTCCAAAGAAATACATTCAGAGAGGAAGGCTTTATGGACATACGTTTCAGTGACATGCTATTGAACTGCAATATACGTAAACTTGGCAGTCGCTGCATTATGACAAAGTGGAATTTGTTTGCAACTCCATTCATGAGTCTATCAATTGAAAACAAACTACAAATTCTGCTAGGTCAAAATAATTATAAAACGTTGATATTATTGAATGTGAGATGAACAGTTGCCCTTATGATATCAAAGGAAGAAAACTCTAGTTGATCAGTATAAGGCACTATAGGACGTAATGATTGCTTCTATTCTGAATGTCCATAAACCACTTGCATACAATTGAATCGGGGGTGGCGAGGTATAGGCTGACGTATGTAATGCTCGTACCATGCTTGTAAGATTTATTGAAGGCTTGCTATCACAATTAAATAGATTGCAAGAAATGGCCATTCAGGCACACTGATTCCTACGCAAGATGGTGCACCTATGTGGACAGGATTACACTCCAGGAACTGATAAGTATCTGGAACTGCCTCAAAAATATTTAATGATCCAATCTGAAACTAAGCAATATAAATTTACACAAGGACAAGGTGCAAATCCTCTTAATATCCTGATTGACAGAGCTTAAGATAAAATCTTGAAAAGAGCCCTCCATCCACTATGAACACCATAGAACCTGATGTCCCATAATACCAAGAATCACAGGTGTACTTGTAATAGGATCCGTTTGAATGCATAATTGATTATAAAGGACTAATACACTGAAGTAAGATGTCTATGGGTGATAGGTTGGAAAGGATTGAAATCATGAGTTATGCCACACCTGTCTAAGCATGAAAATGGCCATGGATGACCACTCACACTTGATAAGTGGGCATTCAAGCAATTGCATGTTAAACTTAGAAAGATAAAACGACTTCTACAAGCACTACAATCTTCTGCAGAATGCATAGTTGTAGCATGATTTAATCTGGCTGCCATTGAGGCCCTTTTGTAAAGGATAAACTAAATTCAGGCTACGATTAGGTCCATCAAACATTGTCTACAAGCCAGGCTTGCCCCAGCCGTAGCAGACATGTCAGTATACTTAGGCAATCCACTGGGCCCGAAGGACAGTTTGAATAACCTCAATCCCCCCAATTGCATCTAACTGGAATTTTGCTCTCTAAAAAATGTGGAAAACCCAAAAGCTGAAGCAGACATGAGTGTGGAATTACTCCATCAAATGTAAGACTGATCCGCCTAGTCCCAATCAATGAGACCTTTGCACAACTATGGTGTGAAGTGGGTCCAACCTGACGAGACTCCAAAGGAACTTAATTACTAACAGGTGACTTAAGTTCTATTACTTTATTGTAAAGTGCAGTTAGAGACGAAAATAATGCAAATATTATAAAAAAAAACTTATAGGGTGAATTTAACTGCGACTTAAATAATAAAATACTTCTCTTCCGAAAAGGCAAATACTTATGTCATGTCCCCTTTTCCGAATTGTATTAATTTAGGACCCATGCGACTATTCCTTATTTCCCATAGGCTAAGAAATAAAGTTAGAGAAATGATTTAATAATAATATCTTTAAGTGGACCTAAGTAAATTATTTTTATAGCATGATAAAAGGACGACTTATGTATTATTATTATAAAGTTGTTGGGCCAAAAAGTAATATTTTATTAAAGAGTTTTTAAACATTTCTCAATAGGGAAAATCATTGTAAGGAAAACTAAATTATAAAAGGAGGTTAGTCTGGGCCATTTTCTCCAAAGGAAGTTGATTGTTAGGAGAGGATGACGTTGTCTATTGAAATCAAACCCTATTTTCAGAATTTGAGCACTTGTGTTCATCTTCTCACCCACTCTAGAGGACGAAAACCCTCTTGGAGTGCCTAGAATTGGAGGACGAAAACCCTTGTCCATTTGTGGTGGTTCCATCCAGGGATCACATTTGTACCGAAAGATTGCAGTGTATTCCAGTTTCAAGTTACTACAGTCACACTACAGTACCCATTTACTACTGCTATAGTGCTTCCACACCGTAACTACAGTGACGCTACAGTACCCCCGACATTATGATAAGTATTTATTTCAGGTCAGTATCATTTTAGCTTGGTTTGCAGTGAAAGATTGTCAGTGTGAGCATTCAGAATTTGTGTGTGCAGCCACTCATTGATTGATATCTATAAAGGAGTTTGCTGTCCTATATTTCTGTGTATTGCTATTTCAGATATCAGTCAAATGTGTGTTGAGATTTTCAATAAAATACTGTCATTTGAGGTGCAGTCATAACATTATAACAGCAATGAATGTATGAGCATTATGTGTTAGGGTTCCATAGTTTTCATTTTGTTCAGAGCGCAGCAATAGTGCATGTATGCCAACCGTTTGTGGAAATGCCAACGAATGGTTCATGTTTACCAATTTTTTGTGAATATGTCAATAAATACTTTTGATAGTAACAATTGTTCCTAAGTATAGAAGTCAAAGAAATTTGCATAGTTTATTGGTTTATTTTGAATAAGGACATTGACAGTTTACATTGGAAAATATAGTGTATAAAATCTGTTACCATATTTTTCAGGATATCGAAAGAGGATTGGCTCCACTTTTTGACATCCCACAATTGACTATTTTTAACATTGGCTAAAAAAAAGCATTTGGCTAAAAATAGAAGTTTTCTCTACCAATGCAGTCAATTGAAGTGGAAGATTGGCTAGAATTTACGTATTCGCTAAAAATAGCATTTGCTCAAAAGTGAGTTGGCGCTAAAAATAGCACTTGGCTAAATATATCAGCTCTCAACTCGGCTTCTATTAATTTTAGCAACAATGCTGCATGCTTGAAATAACCCTTGGCGCCATAAGGAGAAATGCGTGAGAGTCCGGACCCTCTAGCTAAATTAAGTAATTGGTGTATTCTACAAATACCATGCACTAGGTTGCTAAACCTTAGACCCATATAAAACTATAGGATTGATCAACTAAATCATTTCATCAAAGAGGCACATCTTTGAAGGAATATCTTGGAAGTGGATAAATAAACATAAAGTCAGCCAAATTGGGACTCCAAGACAAAAAGGAAGGACATATCACTTTGGAAAGGCATGTCTGAGAGGCAAGTTTAATGCTAAAATATGGTTCATAGGAAAATTGGACCCCCAAGTAAGATATAGGCTGATGTGATCTCTAACGCATTCCCCTTTGTAAAGGAACTGGAACTGGGCAATGAGAATGTTTGGAGCTTGTTGAGCCTCATGACCTTACTTTTGCGAAGTTTGACCACCAACTGATGTAGTTCGCGAAAAAATAGCAAGGACATCAAGTTGTCTTTGTAAGTCTCTCGACAAAGTGAGAAAAGAGAATGAAATCAACTGCAGTTAAAGGAGTGTGGCTTATCACCACATGCAGAGGTAAAATAATAAATTTATCATCAGCAGTCACAGTTTGTAGTCTTGTCAAAGAAACATCCTCTAGCTCATTGATGTAAATGCTAAAGAGGGTTATTAAGAGAGGGCATCCTTGTTTGACACCAATGGTATTTTTGCACATAAGCTAGAAAGATTATGAGATGTATGAAATTTTTCCAACAGTTGTTTCATAGAGCCTCCAACTGGTGGTAATGAGAGAATCCATGGAATGCCAATATTGCAACTTCTTGAACAGATTTCGGATTATTTCATTGGATTTCAAATCACGTAATGTTGAAGAGTTGATCCGTGCAATCCCTGAGTCAAAGGCTTTCCAAAAGTCTACAAAACAACAAAAGACTTCAAACGACCGATGTCGAGCCTCCTTAAGGATAGCCTAGAAGTCTAAATATGTGGTCAACTGTTTGGTCATTACTTCCTCCTTTGAAGTTGGCTTGGCCAGCCTCTAGATCTAGGTTGAAATCCCCTCCTCTCTAAGTGCTTTGAAAGTTGCACGTCTAACACTGTGGCATAAGCCATTTGGAAAACACATGCCCAATCATAATGGTCTTGCAGTTTGCTAGGGTTGGAGTTATCCCCAAACTTAAGAATGGCACGGATTATGTGACAGGCTCTAAGACACATTATCTTGTGGACCTCTTCAATCAGGTGGTTTGTATAGGTTTTCCGAAGTAGTGGTTTCCCACCATGATCATTCACCCCATCCACAAGTCGGGTCCCAACTTCTGATGCCTTGAAACTAAGTACAAGACTTACTTCATGGTCGGGCCACACGTTCTCCAATGCTCTATGCCTCTAGTTCTTCCTTTACATGCGGCTTTCGTTAGAGTTTTTGGAGCAGGATACCATTACACGCAGCCAAGGGGCAGCCAGGGTTCACTTGTACCCATGCTTAGTAGACCGTCGACCATCTTTCCTTTCACCCTTCGAGCCACTTATTGCAAGCAGTGGACAGTGTCATTCGTCACACCAACTATCTCCAATGCCATTTGTCTCATTGCTTTGTAGATTTTCGGCCAATTGAGCCCTATGACTCACACTGCCTGTAAGTTGAAGCTGATTTTCTATATTCCATATAGAGACCATCGTTATGTCATCTAAACCTCTTCTTGCCACCATTACGAGGAGGTTTTGGGGCGCCTTCATTTTCACATGCTGCTTAGTTTATTCTGATTTCATCAAGAGATACCATCTATATTTACAGAGAATAGGGCTTCCCCCTCTCGCACTTCCTTGTTTGCTACCTTTATTTTGATGACACCTGGATCCCTTTTCCTTCAAGGAGTCATCCATCGAAACAGATCGTTACAGGGGATGGTTAGCCTATCTTCAAAGCCAAGGTGTTGATCACTACATTTTCTTAGCCTTTTCGCAAAGGATGATGGCATTAAGTGCCTCCTTGCCTCTTCACGCTAAGGGGGGTACTTCAATGAGACAATGCTCAGACGACTATAGCAATTCTACTCTTTTGCGTACCACACTACAGCTGATAGCTCTAACCTTGGTAAAATCATGGTCATGATCGTTCAATGGTCATGGATATGACTCCTTGACTTCCATGGTTCTACCTCTATGGAGGGGAAGAGATCTCGAGATCACCAGCTCCTACCCTTACAATGGGAGTTTTATGTTACAGTCCACACAAGGTTCAGTCTTCAGGCCTGGACTCTTCAACCCCACGATTCTTTGAACAAGGGGTATGGCTCTTTGGCAATCCTCCTAGGATTAGACAACCTGGCTTCCACGTCACCACTTCCAAGACATTCCTTGTCTACAGATGTCTCTCTCGGATTTTTCAAATCTTGCATTGGCCTTTCACAATGACGATGGCTCTGAGGTTTATGGATTGGTATGCCCTAACTGCATGATTTGAGGTGTACCCATTGCTTCTAACGCAAGTTTACTTTCAGTGCTTTTAGTCTTCTTTTATTTTGTTGGTCGTTGTGCCTAGGGTCCTTTTACCCTAGCAGGTTCTATTGGCAATTGGATGTATTCTCAAGTCCCATTAACCTACTTTTGGTTAATCATACACATTAATATGATTTCTTTCTTTCTTTTCTATCTTTCTTGAAAGCTAAAGTAAAGAGGATCTATCTTTGAAATTATTCTCCTTACTACCACAAAAAGATCTGCAACAGTCCTCCCCTTTGGAGAAAGCAGTCGATTCCCACAACCATGCAGTTGCTACATATGTCGATCATAAATTTAGGGCAAGGGAATACCTTTGGTCTTCCACCTGCCATGTGCAAGAAAAATCTCTGAATATCATTGCTTTAATCAGCTTCCATGTCCAGTTCTCCCGGTGAAGGACTTGTTTGCCTTGCAATTTTGAATTGAAAACATCAAACCTTGTAATTGTACCCTGTGTAGATTCATGATTTATATGCAATATCCCACAGTTCTCTCCCCGGTGGTTGTCGTGTCATAGGCATTTTCTATATAGCGGTGGTCTTCCTTTTAAGTACCATTCTTTATATGCTTGCCCCTTAGAATCTTTTGCAAATACTAAGTGCAAAACAGTGAAAAATTGTCCAGATTGTAGAGCTCAAAGATAGCCAAATTGAATAGTTCACCATCAAACATGGAAGATGCAAATACAATTATAAATCAGAATGATCATGTGATGTGATAGATCAATGTGACGGTATCAACTCTAATAGATTTAACACACACAACACATTCTTGTGCATTGAATTCATATCAGTGCATCCTTCACATAGACCAGGAGTTCAGATATAGACCAGTAGGTTATAAAATATCAACATAGAAGCATAAACTCCAAAACCCATACATGAATACAAGCAAGGGAAATCAAAATGTGTTGCTTAATCCTAAAAACAAAATGAGTGTAGAAGTAGTGTTGTTATCTTGTTCACTCTAGGATAAAGAGCAGCACTAAAGAAAACCAAGTTCATAGAAATGATCCAAGCAAAAAACCAACACAATATTGCGGCAATTGTTGTGATTTCATTAGCTCTAAGCATTAACGTTAAATAATAACTCGAGGCACCCCGTAGGATGGGCAGACAACGAGAGGGAATGAGACAATGAAACATGTCATAATCTTGTTCACTCTGAGGATAACCTAAGCATAGAAATGGATTAAACTTTCAGACTATGACTAGGGTTAAAAGATAACAAGGTCGTGCCGAGTGGCAGCATCTCATTCACTCCAAGCATCAGAACACAAGAAGCTAGGGTTCCAACTTTAAAAAACTCCGGATTAGTGAAGAACAAGATCATGCCATGTGCCATAATCTCATTAACTCTAAAGATGAAGAGGAATTTAAGCACCTAAGAAAACCTAACAGAAAAATAAAATCCACCGTGAAAACAAAAATGCATGATGTTCGGAAGCATTTTTATGTATAAAAGATGTGTGTGTGTGTGTGTGTGTTTTACTTTTAAATGTTTTATCCAGATCAAGGGGTCTCGAAAATTTGATATATCTGTAACAGATACCATATCTGTTTCTGTGCAAATCTGAAGCAACATCTATCCTACTTAAATTAGATGATGACTCAATAGTGAAGCGTGATGAAACACGGAAAGCAATTTAAAAAAACTAAATTGGAACAACAGGAGGAAAATATTACCTCGCCAATAGCTTCATCATCATCATAATGTACTGCCACCATTATCCTGTGTACTGCAGTGAGATCCATTCTCAGGCAAGCCTCGGCCAATGGACAAAGAGCATTCGGTACAGAAGAATTTTCTTCTTCCCCTGATATCTCCATCATTAGACGAGAGGAGACCTGTAATCACCAATTTTTTGTACATCGGAATAAATATGAACAGTTGATTTTTTCCCACTGCAAATGTTGCCAACCGTACTCTGGCGCCATCGCCAGTTTACCAGCGCAGCTCCGGAGTAGTTAGGTTAGTCAGAGGCAAAAAGATTAACGTTTAATAAGTGCCACATTAGTCGCCGTCTACCTATGTGGTCAGTGATCGTTACAATTAAATTTTTCTGACAAAATATTGGATCCGTGGTTTTCCCGTCCTCCCTTTCAGCTGATCGTTTATCTCTCTATCGGCTCATTATCTGCCATCCACTGCAAAACCTTAACGCCGCAAAAAAAAAATTATAGGCTTTGGAATTCTTCAGTATTAATCGGGGCTAAAAATAGCAAAGCCCTCTTTTTGTCATATTTTCTCAAATTGTTCCATCTCTTTAAGAGGTGTAATATTTTCTCACAAGTTTCCATTTATTTCATCTGTGTAATATTTTCTCGCAAGTTTCCGTTTCCTTCAGCTGTGTAATATTTTCCCAAAATTTTGTGTTTCTTTGAACTGTGTAAGGTGCATGTTTGGCGCCTAATAACTGACGGGAACGTTGACGGGACATGATGAAAGAAGTAATGAGTAACACGAGACATCAAAATAGAAACCAATTTTCTCTACAACTAAGCAAACCATTACCAAGATATAATATATTTTATATTTTAACAAAATTTAAGTAACTTTCCCTGAGGTCCTTGATCTGTGTTTTGTTCGAATGCATTTTTTAAAACCTCTGTGGACATTTTCAGGTACATATACTAAACTTCAATGATGATGGTAACGTGGTCCCATTTCATCTTTGTGGAATTTCTATCCTTGCAAGGGTTTTGAATGACCATTTCATCCTGACGGGTTTATGTGAAAGTGTTCGGCACTATAGTGAGACACTAAATACAATGGAAAAAGATGGCCATTTTAGTAGCGACGAGGAGAATCTTGTCTGCTTAATTTTAATGTTTTTAAAATCATGTTTTTTCCCAGCTTTGTTCTTTAAACAAAAATAATAATCCCCGATTCAGAGTACCTAGCACCTACGCCTATGGGGATTCGAATCGGTGACCACCTGCAATGCAATCAGGCATATCCTCCAAGGAATATTCCATGCAGATAGTTAAAGTGAAGCATTGTTGCAGGCATCCCTGTTAGTCGACGGAAAACCTTTCACTGGTGGTTGCTCCTCCTGTTCTTGTTCATCCTTTCTGAAAGCAACTGCAACTGCGAACACTGTCAGCAAAAAAATAGTGATGATGTGGAAGAGAACTACTTGGACACTTGTGGGGTTCATACACATGCGAATGCATGAAATGTGTGTCACAAAGGTGACGTCAGTGGAGCAGGGGGCAATGAAATGGAAGGCTGAGATTATTTTGTTCAATGTCCATGTACGGACAAAAACAACATAAGCTATCTCTGCCCTTGAATGTCTGGCACCTGTTAGCCGCTAACCAGGTCTTTCCCTTAGTGAAAATGTCTTTGGCGTAATAAGACGCCAACAGCTACTCGAATTTTTTTGTTGCGTAAGCTCTTCCGTTTCATCCCACCACAAAAAAACTCTATCTTCGTTTTGTCTATGCACTTAAAAACCCCCCAATTTTTAAGTCGAAGGAAAAACAGATACATCATGTGGAAGTGGAGTGGGATTTGGAAATTTGGACACAACTATAAAATTGATGACCTTTTAACATTCGAGATTACCGGAAGTAACTTCTCTCAACAACATTTTCGCTCTTGCCACATGAAAGTTTAATTTCTTGACCTTAGCATGGGCCCATGAAGGACATCAACGTTTAAAGTAGAGTAAATGAAATTCATTAAATCCAATCAGTCGTACTCTTCTATGCTTATGAAAGGATTGAACGGCATTGCCAATTTCAAGAAACCAAAGATACAACACATGCAGGTCGACGGTCTCAGGTGGTTCCGTGGAGGATGTCGACGTACTTTGAACTGTGGGTGCTGAGTCACCTGTCAGACCACCCCCACCCAAACCCACCTCTGACATGCCTTCGGCGTAAATATATATATTTTTAACCTTTACATTTATGATCAAACAATAATAATTTCATCGTTGGCACCAGACGACAAAAATATTTAAACAACGGGTGGGAATTTGAAATAGTGATCACATGTGACCGTCATCCGAAATGACCATGTAGGGAATGGATTTACGTCTATTGATTGGAAAATTAAATAGTATTAATTAGGCTATACATATTCAAATTCAATAAAACAACATTGACATATATGAAAGACCTCAATATGGCATGGAAAAGCACCAATAAAAGCTTACATTTGAAGGAAATGGTGAAGATGCGTGTTCAATAGATCAGAAGAAATATGCTAACATTCACTTGGTCTCTTTGATTGGACGAAAGAGACTGTAAACATGTCATTTAGAATGGAGATACTGGCGACCAACATAGCAACTTCCTACCAATGTTTTGTTCTAGAAAGAGGGGAGGCCCATTACAGCAAGGTGTGACATGCATTTGAAGTGAGACACGTAGACAATGGGGTGCATGTTTATTTGCGGCTTGGAACCCCGGTCGACCGAGAGGGTAAAAACTAACAATTGTAAAAACAAATTACAGAGGGCTAAAATAAAGAACAAAAAAAGTGCCACCTTGTATGCCTTTTTATCAATATTTCCTTGATATGACAAGTATAACAATGAAATTTTAGGGTTTGCAGGTTATAGATATTTTAGATTTATCCTCATCATGTACGCATTATCAATATTTTCTTAATAAGACAAGTTTAATGTAGGAAATTTAGGATTTGCAGAGTTAGGACACATTTTAGATTTGTTTTTAAGGGCATTCGATATAGATATTCCTTAAAGTGATAAGATTCCAGTTGAAAAGATATTATATGAATCATATAGCTTCAAAAGTATCGCAATTTAGGATTTAAGGTTTGTTTCTCCTTAAAGTGATAAGATTCCAGTTGAAAAGATATATATGAATCGTATAGCTTCAAAAGTATCGTATATGTTGTTTGTTTCTCCATGTATGGGAAAAATAGACCCATGTCAAACAAACCCACCAACCGGGTTAAGCACTCTTCAAAACCCAAAGTAGAACATGGAGAGCGACACATCCTAAATGGCCTTTCAGACTTGTCATTTTCCTTTTATTTGAGATCTAGAGAAACCTTTATTTGAGTTAACAGAGGTGTTAAATTGAAACCCAAGTTCACGTTGTAAATTTAGCAGTGATTAGATAGTTGCAGCGAGAATAAAATTAAATAAATAAACATAACGTTACAGGGAACTGTGCTAAATGGAGCTCTTGCTAATAGTCATCCTAAAATCAGCACCATTATGGGTTAAATCAATATCTGCACACGGAAATAAATCTGTAACCCTAATATCTCCTCATTTTACTACATACAAATTGATCGACGTTGATACAGACCAAAGTTGTGAATGATGAAGATATGTCCACCACTGTCATGGTGTCAAAATTTACATTCGCTCCACCACCCTTATTCTCATTTGAAAGAACGCCTTCGGCGTAAATTTTACAAGTTTTGAATGTCTAAATTAATTCAAGAAAAATGTGATTGCTAAAACGTTTTGCATGATTTTTGCCTATGACCCCCATAAATTATTATAGATCTTTCCAAACCATAAATATTACACGTGGGGTTCATTTGCTAGGAACCAAACCCTAAGCAAAATCATCGAGCTCATTGTTGCCGTAATCAAAATTAATAAAAGTAAATTCAATATACAAGTATACATGAGGGGTGAAAGGGATTAATGTTCTCGAGTATTTGGCAACAATGTTAATGAGTGGGATGAGGTTAGACCCAGGTTCTCCAGATTGATGAGTAGGTTTAGATCTTCGTCATAAATCCAGAAAGCCTCCTTGAACCTTGGGTTCTAAAACTAAATACCTTAAATGGTTTTAAAAGGAGTGTTGTCATGAAGTTAAATTATAATATTTATTTGAATATGGAAATATAATTAGGAGATTCTTAACCAAGAAATAATAATATTTTAGAAAACTAGGATTTAGTATACTTTTCAACAAAAACGATATTATTTCACCATCTTAACTATTTGAATAACTATTGATAAATGTATCTTATATTATATTAATTCAATATGATACAAGATAACTTTCAACAAAAAAGTGGGTGGTATGAGAGCACGCCCAAAAACCACAAATAAAGCTAGGCCGAGCCTAGAGAACAGAAAGAAACTAGGTCGAGCTTAGGAGAGTACAAAAATAGACATCGCCTAGAATATAAAAAAAACGATCAAGTCATGCAGATGCAAAAACATGCCCGAAGTGGGGGATCATGATCATCCGGCCAGCTCAAGCCAGGTAAATCTTTGCCAGCATCCAGGAGCTCCAACCAGCAACAACTTTCTTCTTCCAGGTCCATGCTTCTCCATGAGTAGGAATGGCGAGGCTGAGATGAGGGAATTTGGGTCAGAAGTGGAGGTGTGGGGACGCAGATTCCAACCATCATCAATGTATGATTGCACAGCCAAGAGGAGAGCCATATCCATGCTGGCAAGGTGGTGAACCCCAGCCATGTTAGCCAGCTGGTGAAGGACTCTTGTGTTGGTGAGGTGGCGGTGACCCCTGGCCATAGTGGTGAGTATTGAAGTAACTTCATTGATGCTAAGGGCTTGGGGAGCAAGGAGAGATAACGACTAAAAGCACGTCATTGATGAATGGATACAACCACTACGACCCGGAAGAGGAGGGGAACACCTGGTAGGAGATGGATGGCACATGGGCAACATTACATGGGGCTTCCCCCCAGTGATGTTGCAAGGTCTAGAGGTGGTCCACCTCCAGCGCAACCTTTTTAGCCTGGACTTATATCTGCAGTAGACACATTGGAGATCACCATAGATTTGTTATAAATGGAAAAATATTGATCAACTGCAGAATTAACAAAGTAAAAAATCATTTCTTTCTTTCCATATCCTAAAAAGAATTTCCCCTCTAAAAACATGCCAAATTTGGGTGAACATAGGCAGAAGCTTGGGATTATCTCCTAATAGGATATGTTTTCAGGTAAAGCAATGAGGTCTTAAGGAAGAAATGAGTGAATCCATTTCCAGGCATAAAGTTGAGCTTTGGGACAAAACCAAAAAAGATGTAGAATATGTTTCCTAATGGCCACAAAATTGGAACATTTGGGGCATTTGGGATCCCAATTTGAACAAGACAAGCCCCCATAGGAAGTCCTTGTGTAAGAATACACCTGAAGGAAATCTGTAAATCTTGGGCTCCACACAAATAGACCAAATTAAGTTGCAAATCACCTACTCCAGATAGACATAGTGGAATGAATTCCCCACGCTATGTTGAGTTTATCCACCATGGGAAAATGAGGTGAAAGCCAATGATAGCCTTTACTGGTAAATTGTAATTATGAAATGGAGTATCCAAAAGTGCATACCATTTCAGTCTATCCACCAAGGGTGAGAGGAATGCATATCAAATTTTGTGCAACATGTGGTTAGGGACTGAATTGATCACTAGCATTATAAGTATCCTGGTCCTGGTTAGAAAGTACCCTAAAAAAGAGTTTTAATTTAGAGCCAAGAGAACCAGGAACAAACAGTTTTTATAGAAGAAGTCCTAGATGGTGTGAATTCCGCATTTGAAGAATTTGAGCGTTGAGATTCCCTGGGACTTCTGCCAAACTAATTTTATCTTAAGAAAAAGTGATGAACACCAGATGGATTGACGATTAACAGAGAGCCCATTACGAAATTGCCATTACCTTTCCATAAAGCCAGGGTTTGATGTCATTCCCATGCTTTCCAAATGCTCTTAAGCACAAAAGTGCCAATAATTTTGATAGGAACTAGGGTGATGAGCAAATTGATAAACCCTAATCCTTTCCACACAGGGTGGTCATAAGGTGATCCTTCAGGTCAATACCATTGTATAAGGAAATTTCCAAGCTTCTTGGCCAGTACAATGCTTCTGATAATCCATTTTGCGCAAAGTGCATTTCCCTTGACATGTTGAATGTCAATAAGGTCGAGACCCCCAGAATTATGGGGAAGGAAACATATCTCCCAGGCCACATAATGAAAACCTTTTCCTGTAGTGGCATTAACCATAAGAAAGGATTTGAGCAATTTTTCCAGAGTTTTGCATGGAGGCTTTGGAGGGAACCCAACATGATGAGTAATACATGTGTGGCTGCAAGAAATTTGGAATAGATTTGGAACTTCCCAGCTAAAGATAAAGGTCTGGTGATCCAATACTCTAGTTTTTTTTCCACCCTTGAATAACATATTGCCAGAGCTTGGCCATGGGAGGATTGAAAAGGTAAAAGGAATACGCAAGAACTTAAAAATTTCACCATGTGTCAGAACCTTCCAAAAAAAGTGGCAAGCCAATCAGGCGCAAAGGAAGGGAAGGATTTCTAGATAGCACTGGGTTTTTCCACCATTGAATTGAGGAGCCAGAAGCTATAGCAAAAATTATCCAAGGACATTGCATAACATTGCGAATGTTAGCTTCATCTTCAATGAACGTGAGAAAAGAATCATCCAAAAAATATACATTAAGAAGTTGAGAATTGGGTGCAGAAGGTAGCGAGATTCCCTGAACAAGACCTTGTGATTTGGCATGGGCTATAAATAGCCAAATCCTTCAGTAGCTAGCACATAAAGTGTAGGGGCCAAAGGGCAACCTTGACAAATAGAGCGTGAAAAATCCCAAAGGGTTCCGACTGATGCCATTGATAGAGATTTGAGCAGAGGCATCTACAAAAATCATTTTGACATATTTAATAAAAATGGGGCCAAAGCCAAGGGCTTCAAGCATGGCAAGAATAAATGGCCATTCAATCCTATCATAAGCTTTCTCAAAATCAATTTTTATGAACATGGTGCTGATTAGATCTGCGGGCCCATTCCATGCCTTAAAACGAACAACAATTATGTTATCCAAGATGTATCTCCCTTGATAAATCTTGTTTTTTCTGACTTGAATAACATCCATGAGGATATTACGAAGCTGCATAGCCTAAAGATTTAAGCAATGATTTTATAGGAGACATTCAACAGGGTGATCAAATCGTCAACAAGTAATTTTCTTAGGGTCTCCTTGGTTTAGGTATGAATTTTAGAATGTTCCCCTTGTTGATTCATGTGGCCTAAAGATTGCTTCTGAAATCCCTTCAAGGTAAACCTTGAAAAAGGTCTGACCGATGAATCCCAAAGGGCTTTATAAAATTTGCAAGGGAATCCATCGCATCCCAGTGCTTTATCATTGGCCATTGCATGGTGGCTTCATGGAGGTCTATCAATGGTGAGCATTCTATCACATATCACCTTCTGAGCCTCTGAAAATTTACATGGCACAACACACAAACATTGGTCAAGAGCAGCTTGTGAAACTGCAAAAGGGTTGTTGAGCTTGGAACATGAGCTTGTAGTGACGCACAAAGGCTTGAACATAATTTGAGGGTTTGTAACCTGAGCTCCACCATCCATGATGGCCTAAATTGTCTAAGAATGTTATTTGGCTCTTAGGGAAAGAAAAAATTATTTCAAAACTCGATCTCCAATTTTGAGCCAGATGCATCCGAGCCAAATTTGTGCTCCCCTAGCATTGTAATTATCACAATTTGAATTTTATGGCAAAGCTTTGTAACATGAAGTTGTAGTTTTTTAGAGAAGGGATCACCTTGAAGCACCACCACCACTCGGCTAAGAGCTGAGGTGTTAGCGGAGTATGAGTGGTGCCAAATTTTAGCCAGCTGTCTACCATAGATTCTAGGAATCTAGTTTCTGAGTCACGTGTCCTCCCAAAATTGAAATCCAACTGGCTTGCATAGGTGGATGATACCTTTCTGGAAGTGAATGCGAAAGGGAATTAATTTCCAAACATGCTTGATATGATTGATAGTGGGCCCATGTTGCATCAAGGGAGTATTAAGAAATAATTGGCCTTTATGACAAAAGGGGTGCGCATCATGCCAATTGATACGGAATCGTATTGGAGAATGATCCAAAAGGACAAAGTTAGGAATGACCTCCACTAGGCCCGTGAATAAATGATATCAAACTCAAAATAATGTTGAGCTGACAACATCGGGAGATCAATTTATTTAAGCTATGTAATCTACCTCCTCGTGGATATTGGACCAAGTATACCAAGCACTTTGGGAGGTGGGAAAGTGAGACTGCGTTAGGGTCACAAAAACAGCAAATTTATTACGTGAAAAACCACGCTTCCCTTTCACCAGGTATCCACCTTTCAACAAGTGGCCACATTTATCATTAGGTGAGGCTAAACCATATTAAAATATCCACTAATTACCAAAAGGCATTACAAATTGAGTTGGTGATCCCCACCACAGATCGCCCTTGCCATGGTCACATCGCCCGAGGTGTAAATATTAATGAGAAAAGGGCAACCATCCACATTAAATAGAACCCATATGACCAGTTGGTAGGGTCGATTCCACATGTTCACCATTCAACAGAAGGGACTTAGGGAAAAAATTTAAAAAAGCGGGGTCCCATGCAGAGCTTCATGATTTCTACAGAAAGCCAAGTTGTCAGGCCAAATGGATTTACAAACCATCTGTAACTGAAACCTGTAATTTTTACTTCCTACAAAAACAAAGCATCGAAATTTCCATTTTTTCAGGGACCGTCAAACAGCAACAATTTGACAAAGTTGTAAGACCCGGAACATTCCAAAATAAACAATTCATGAGCATTGGTCAAGGGCCATATCCCCATCATCCAAGCCATAAGGTCCAACATATTGTTTATTGGTGTAAAGGGCCCTAAAAGAGTAGATTATCTTGGAAAAAGTCCCTTACAAATCAAACTTCCATAAATTGAAAGCGTACTCAAAATTTACTGCAAACTTGCAGGTTTCCAGTTGAATAAACTACAAATCACACTTGCTATGATCTTGAGGACATTAAGGACTTACGTGGCAAGTTCGGAACGTCGCTTCCCAGGACCCTAAAAGTTAACAGAAAATCTTAAATTGCTGAGATCCACGTGGAACATATTAAACAAACCCTGAAGTTTGGAAACAAATTGATGAGGGTTGTCACAATCCTCGCGTGGACTAATGACAATACCTTTGAATGGATCATAACTTATGAATGAAAGATAACGGATCTTAGATCCATCTTCCTTTAAATGACAATCCAAATCTTGCTTATAGAGGATTCAAATCACACTTCAGGAAATTTAAATGCAACTTACATAATTAAGAGGAAAGTAATGGGCATATCCTTTATTTCACATAACAAGAAAGAAACTTACATATCTCAGTGAGGATGGTTGCATTTGTAATTCATGGAAACCAACACCTTTTTTAGGAAATACAACAATATTATTGACCAATGTAAGTAACAACTGAATATCAATGTATTTCCACAGAATATGGGAGAGAGAATTAGTAGAATTCAAATCTTCCCTCTTGCTTATTTTAGAAAGATCTTTCTTAAATCTGGCTCCTCATTCCTTGGTAAGAGAATCGTTAAACCATATTTTTAATACATTATTGTTTTGCACTCCAAAATTTTCTCTTTCTGAAATATGAGAAGAAAAGAACATATCTCCATTTCAAACTGTAAATGCAATTACATTTCTATGAGTGTGGAAAGTTGCATTTATAATTTTGCATCCAACCAGACTCTTTATTTTGGGAGATACAATTTGATTTCTCTTTATTCTAATCCTAACAACTAAGATCTCCATCTCCACAAAATATGGATAGAGATATATTATTGGAGTCCATTAATTTTCTCACTTATGTTTATGAAGATTTGCTCCCATACATCTTCTCCTTGATCTCTTTAATCGGTAACTTGTAAGAATCATTAATGATTTTATTCCTTACATTATCTATGAAGAATGGTTTTTCCTCAAAAAAACCCTGACTCTCATATTTTCCATTTGACTTTGTTGTTTTTGATTGTGGAACTTTTAGATGCTTGTCTAATACATTTTTTCCTCAGACTACGTAGCTTCACTAAAAGTTAGATCTCTCTTCATTGGTAAAACCTATGTTATGCAAATATGAATGAGGTTTTTGTTAAACACATTGCTATAAACAAAAATCTCTCATTATTTTCTATTTGACTTTTTCTGTTTCTGTTTATGAAACTTTTAGTGCTCGTCTGATACAATTTTCCTCGGACTGCATGCTCACTAAAAGTTAGATTTCTCTTCATTGGTATGAACCTATAGAAAATTTGAATGAAGTTTTTGTTAAACACATTGATATGAACAAAAAAATATTTAATATTTTCCATTTGACTTTTCTATTTCTGTTTACGAAACTTTTAGTGCTTGTCTGATACACTTTTCCTCGGGACTGAGTTGGCTCACTAAAAGTTAGATATTTCTTCAATGTTAAAACCTGTAGTAAATATGAATGAGGTTTTTGTTAAAAACATTTCTATGAACAAAACCCTCTAGGATTTCCCATTGGACTATTGATTTTTCACAATCCCTAAAAAACTCGTTTGATCATTCCGTTAATGTCAAGTTCCAGAACTAAAGTTGTCATTCCTTTTATGCAAGTTCCGGAACTAAATCTGCAAGTTTCTGGAACAAACCCCATTTTTCCATTTGAATTGAAAGTTCTGGATTACTAACTGTCATTCAATTGATACAAGTTCTAGAACTAAATCTGCGAGTTTTGACTTCAGAAACTAAACCTGCGAGTTTAGAACTAAACCTGCAAGTTCTGAAACTAAATCTGTGAGTTCCGGAACTAATTGCCTGCGAGTTCCCAGCTAACTTAAAACAACTATAAATTTTACATGCGACATCAGATTGAGATGATTCTTTTTTTGAACTTGCATAATGTTTTGAGAGGAATCTGAATATGAAATCAGTTTGAGTTTAAATGTACCAATTCATGATCAATTCCACTTTTCCCAATAATTAGCATTATCTTTCCTTTATGGCCTGCATACACAAGACTTTGCATATTTTCCCAAATAATCAATAGGATTAGTCAACAAAATAGATAACAAAATATTTATAAAGAATGAACAAGATATATATCTTATATTCTATCTTAAGCAAACTATAAGTTCCTAGATTACATTTAAATCCACTTTCAAAGGCAACATGGAAGGAAAAAATAATGGTAATTTATAAACAATTTATGGCCCATGAGAAACTGAATGCCAAAGTGGTGTGCTGGAATACTTTGGCAATTGAGGGAGCGAGAAAAGTTGGCAATGATCAATTGGTTCTTTAGTAGCAGTAGTTGGTTCTTTAGCATGGGGATACTGATAGAGTTGTTCCTTAACAGTTGGCTCTCAATGGCCATGAGAACTAGAGGCCTTGGATTGTTGGGCTTTGTTCTTGTTTCGCTGGCCCCGACAACTTGCCAACCTTCCTCCTACTGGGTTTGACTGGTTCGGGAGCTATGCTTTAGCCATATGGTGGTTACGAGGGACAAAAAGAGGACAATCTTTGATCTTGTGATTAGATGCCTGATAATGAAAGCATGTGTTAGGTAGATTGATATACATGACCGGCTGGGAATAGCATTTATCTCCCATCTAGATATCCAAAAATTCCTTGAGATTCTGTAAGAGATCAATCTCAACGCATACTCACTTTTGTGGCCGAGCATCGTAAAACCTATCGGCTTCAAGGCAAACTACCCACCCAAGAGAAGCGACAATTTTGGCAAAAAAGGCACGCATGGCAAGTGGTAGGCCAGGAAATTCAATCCAGACATGGGCACTTTAAGGGTGGTATATTTAGATACCACAAAGTCCTTATATCATGGGTGTTAACACAAGCAAGTGAGTTGTAGAACATACCAAGTGGCTTGCTTAGCAAAATATTGGGCACATTGGTAGGATCAGAAAAGTGAAAAAGATAAAAACCCTTGGTCATGTTTTGAACGCTATCCAGACTGACTCCATTGGGAGTCCAGAATGTGTTAACCCAAGCTTTGAGAATGCTTTTAGAAGGGATTCAACCCAAAAAATACCCAATGAGACAAAACTTCTCTAACCATTGACAACAACATTAAATTTAGGAATGGGTAAAACCACATTAGGAGGAGAAAAGATTACCTCGTGGAATACCTTCGAGAATGAACTTTCTGGGTCACTTCGCCGGCGGTGTCATTGCTCGCTCCACTATCTCTAGCCATGGTTGAAACAATCGGGTTTGAAGATGGCGAGGACATTACATAGGGGATCGCCTAGAGGGTGAGAAACCCTAGAAGAAACTATAACAATTAATTCCCGTAGATTTTGAAAAGGCTGTTGGTATGGCGGTTACGGAAGGTAAACCATAGGAAAAGTCGACTCTAGTTTTTTGCGAGAGTTGCAGACACCATTTTTATTATTTGAAGTTATGGATTATTTCTTGTCCAAGAAAAATGGACTAAGAGGGGGTGAATCAATCCTTATAAGGTAATTGGTAATAGGTCTTGAATGGCTTCAGATTACTCTTTCCAAACCACAAATTCATATTAATCAATCATTGAATATATGCACAACATCAAAAACCATATATGCTATCAACATATGAGCAATAGAAATCAACAAAGGGGTACACATAGATATATTGTCATAGAAACCCTCAATTGGGAAGAAAAATAACATAAAACACAATATTTATATTGATATGTTTCATTAATTTATTGAGGCAACAACCCCACAAGGAGCACCAACCCCCAATTTGTGAAACACCAATTCTACAAGGAGACTGCAACCCCCAAACATAGAATTAAGCGCATTACTAAACTACCATTCGAATGAATGTGTTATATCATGACTTTTACTAAGTGAGCTCCCACAACTGATAGAGATCAAAAAATTAGCTCACAACCTCTTGTTGGAGAACCCTAGAGAATCTTCAATGTCTCACAGTAAGTAGATCAACTTTCTTCACTTCTCAAAACATCAATATCATTGCAATACATAGCTTGATGACGGTAGTACGAAAACCTGTCACATACCTGGTCAGTATGTGATCTCAATGTCATGCTCACACACTTGCAAAACTCTCACACCTAGGTCACACTTCTTACACACACACCACTAGCTCCAAAAAGTCTCCTAAAACAATCTCCTTGATCATCATGACTCTTCCTTTCAACTTCAACTTTTTCATTCTTCCTATTTTCGTCTCATATTTGGGCCAACATTCACCATGTTTTTCAAATCATTCTCACTTCAGGTTCAATCGTTTCTTTGATATTGACGCGTGTCTTCCTTCATATATTTTCTACATTGCTCGCACATCTCAGCTTTTAATGATTTGATAAGCATCGTTTTAAATATCACTATGCCATACAAGCATGGATTTTTTATGTCTCCACGTGAACCATTTTTCATGTTCGATCAAATGTTTTCGTTTACTTTGGGTATTTGTAGACATTTTTGCAATTTAAAGAAAGCTTAAGAGCTTTCCAAATCATGCATGTCAACCTCTAAATACCAAATCCATCTTCCATTAAGCTTTGATAGTTTCTTGTGTCTCACAATAAACTTCTATTTTGGTGGAGAAAAGAGGATGAATAATGATCATTTTTAAGTAAGTGAGCCATTAACAACAAAACATGGAGTGCAAATGTTATCTCACATGATAGTTAGAGGGCATCGAACAGATCCATGAGATGCTACAAATAAGCTTGTGAATATTCCCATCAAAAAGCATGACTGGCCTCACATTGCATAGGCCCACCAGATGAGGAAAGCCATGTCAAAGTGTGTTTCCTATTTCTAAATATGATGTCTTTGCAAGCTATCGGGGGACCAAAATGACCCATTATTAAGGGGGAAAGCATTAAGCCATTGAATATGGCAGTTGTAGTCTTCCTTCCCTTGGAGACTTTGCAACATCTTCTTCACCCCACATGTAGATAAGAATTTTACATACGCCAGAATCCCTCACACTTATGCATTTTGTTGACATGCTCTCCAACTCATCCTCAGTGTCCAGCTTGTCCTCTCCATCACAAGATAATATCATGTCAATAAAATTAGTCACATTTTTCATTGCAATTTTGGATTTTTGGGCATTAGAGTTCATATTCCTATGTGAAAGAGTGCTTTTAGGCAATGTGCTCCACTATCTCAATTTCAAACATTCCTGCTAGAAAGAGTAGCTGAGAAACATTCATATCAAAAAGCATAACAAACTTTGTAATGCATAGCTATCTTTAAATCATTCAAAGAATATATGCTCTAATGATTTGATAACCATATTATTAAATAATACTCTGACATGTAGGTGTGACATCTGTATTTGTCTCAAAGTTGGCCATTTTTCATGTTCGATCAAATGTTTTATGAGCTTCAAGTCTTTGCAGGATTTTTTACAATGTCGAGAATCCTTAAGAGCTTTGACAACCTTATGCATGTCAAATTCTACACATTCTGAAGCACCTTGGCTTATTCTAGACCAAGTCTCTTCGTAAACTCTAAATACCTCGACATTCCAATAAATAACTATTCTACTTCATGTCATTTTATGCCAGAACTAACACTCAATCTCAACCCCTTCAACATTGAAAACAACCACCTCCACATCTCATTTACCCACTCAACCCTCTTAATGGGGAATCCAAATGATAATATTTTACTTTTCCCTTCATTATCTAGTTGAAACTTGGTAATGGTTTGTTGGCATTATAAAATTTGATAAAGCAAAACATGTCATTTATGTTGCTTATAGGTAGGGAGTTTTCGAAGTTGCAAAATATTTTGAAACAATATTGAGAATGGATAGGATGGGTGTTTTTTGGTTCCTGTTGGCATATGGATTTACACGCATGCAAATGACATGCAACAGTAAGGGAACGAAGTCCCTCCTCAATGAAGGTGAGTCTGCCTTTATTGAAAACCAAAACTGTATTTACATCTGTACATTCAAAATTGTATGTGGGGGGTGTTTTGGAACATCAATGGAAAGAAAAGTGAATGAGGGAGATGGAATGGAATGAAGGAAAGGAGTGGAATGGAATGAACTGAAATAACATGCAAGAGCTAGGTAAAAACAAAGTTTAATATTGCATGAAGAGGAAAGATGGATAACCAACACAAATAAAACGAAGATTGAGTTAGCTAAACAAGAACGTGTAAAAGGGAACACACACGAGCAAGTAGATAATCAGAGCTTGATCACTATGAACTAGAACAACCGATTAATAACATTGACAATAAGATAAAAGATAATATTTGCATGCAAGATTCAAACACCTAACATCTAATGAACATAAGAACATCAAATGTTACAAGAGATAATGACTAAGACACAAAGTTTGTATTTCATTAACTCAAAAATGTTTTCACAAAAGAACACAAAGTTTCTTCTTGAAACAAAGCTTGCACACAAAAGTATTTCCTTCTCCTCTCTCAAATTCCCCCTTACAAATGAGCCCCTCGCATCCTTTTATAACCCAAAAGTTGGTTACAAAGTAGTTAGGGTTTTACATGATCATTAAATAAGACACTTAAGTGACCTTTGACTTTTTCAACCAACTTTATTAAAGACAACCAAAAATAGAAATTACTTAAAATATTCATAGTTTTCCGAAAGCAAATAACAACACCTTTTAAAATATACAATAATAACCAGTGCCTTATCCATTGGGCATGGGGTCTAAAAAAAATGCACTGTGTGCGTGAGTACTGGAAAGTCGTTGTCTTCTCAGCATGTAGCACCATGAATATAAAAATAATAAATAATAAAAGAAAATACAAGTGAACTTGCGTTGAACTTCACCACAATGAGCATGCGCAAACACTCTATTTTGAATTATATTTTAACCTAGTTCCTCCTCTTTGGTTGCATGGATTTGTGAGGGCAAGGAACAATGCATGCGTTGGAAATAGAGCAGAAAAAGTGTATGCGTGACCTCCTTTGGTGAATGCACAGAACTTCAGAATGACTTGTTTTGCTCTGATTTGATTGAATTCTTTTTTTTTTAAAGTGGATTTGTGCGTGGATTCCTCTTTTTGCTGTTCCTTTCTCCTTGGGCGTGGACTTCTGCTGCACCAAAATAAATTAAAACAATAATAAACCAAACAATTCTTTTCCCCCTTGGCTACGTGAAAAATCCAAGCTTCTCCTGCGTGGGAATTTGGCTTAGCCAAGACAAACAAAATTTCCTTTTTTCTTTTGGACTGTTCTCCTTTGGATGAATGCGTGAAGATCCAACTCATGCAATTGTTTCCTCTTTCTGCTATGAATTTTTTTTATGCTCCTGCGTGGGAACTACTGTGTATGGAAAATTTGTTGAAAAATTTCCTTCCTCGCGTGGGATTTGACCTCAACATGCGTGGGTACTGTTGTTCCTTTCTCCTTGTTCAGGTGTTGAAAATGCTACATCCAATCAAAGCAAAACAACAACAATAAATAAAATAAAAATCATTTTCCTTCTTAGGCGTTAGAGATCTCCAAACTGCCCCTGCGTGGATTTGTGCCTGTGTTTTCTTCTACCTGAGTGGGGCTGCATGCGTGGGATCTCATAATTATCTCTTCATTCCTCCTTAGACGTTGAAAAAATGGAAAACTATTTGCTTTATTTCAATTTGCACTGAACAATAGAAAGCTCCACTTTGGCAAATGCATGTGTGCGTGAAAACTCCTCTAATCTCAGCACGTGGACTGTTATTCCTCTTCCCTCAGAGGCACTACTAAAACTTTCAAGGTTTCCTGGCTCTAGCTAATGCCCATGCCAGGTTTCTGTGTGAAAGCCATATATTGTCTGTAGAACAAGCTTTTCTTCCTCCAGGCTCTGGATATCTGCAATATCTCCTTGTTTCTCCTTCTTTCCAATCTCCTCCGCTTCAGTAACCTCTTGTAACCATCTCCTCATCAATCTCCGGATGATAGAAGAAAAATTAAAATTGTCTACGGGAATGGAAGTGGAAGAAAAATTCCCCTCGGCACTTGCTCACGACAGTTACGACAATTAATAAAAAGAAGAAAAGTTCTCCCAAATTTGTCGAACAACTTACATCCAATATTAAAATTAATATTTATTAATTAAAAACCCTAAAATTTAATAAATATTAATTTTATTAAATAACATGGTAAATATTAATAAAATATTAATTAAAATGATCAAAATACGGTTTGTGGTGTAGTGGGAGAAGGGCTTATTCAAAATGAACGAAACGAAAACCAGAATGACCATGAGAATAAGACGATTGCAACGGAGGAGAAAAATCTCGCAAGATAACACTTTTGAATTTTTTTTTTAATTTTAAAATTTTCACATTTACGAATTTTGCGAAGTCAAAATTAGCTGATAATAGTTCCTTAAAAGGTGTCTCTCATGAGAGGATACTTTTCTTGTGGGAAACAATGATGTCCTGTGCCTAAGGCAGTAAGCCTTGGGCTATTGACTCCGGTGTCCACATTTCCCCCGCAATAGGAGGATTTTCAAAGTCTCCTTCACCACCACATTGAGATAAGAAGTTTTATATGTCTAAGTTCCTCACGTTTTTCCATTTCCCTCCATCCTGTCCAACTCATATTCAACTTCCATCTCATCCTTTTTGTCAAGAGACAACATAATGTCAAAAAATAAATTATTATTTTAATTTCATCTTTGGATGTCTAGGTCTTAGAGTTGGTGTTCCTACATAAAGAACAACTTTGAGCCAAGGTGATCCCCCAGCTCATGTGCCAACATTCTCACTAAAAGGCATAGTTGAGAAACATTCATGTTGGAAAGCATAATTTTTTGCGCAATGCATAGGCCTACAGAGGAGGTGACACAATTTTGAAACACATTTCCTAATTCCGTAGTAGAGATCTTCGTAAAATACCAAGGGAATGTAGTGAATTGTGCCTAAGGGGGCAAACCTCAACCTATTAACCCCAATGTTCATATCCTCTTTGTTAAGAGACAAAATAATGCCAACAAAATTAATCAACATTTTGTTGGAATTGTGGATGTGTAGGCCCTAAGGTAGAGTCCATGTGTGAATAAATTCTATGAATTGAGCTTCTCCTTTGAATCACTCTCCAATATTCCTACTAGAAAGTATAGCCAAGAACCCAACCATTGGAAAGTAACGGTCCTTGATTTCAACCTTCACATGTTATTTAGCAAAACATTGTCTCTACCCTTTGCCTCATTACATTATTTACCACCAAGAGTTTTTTTACATGAAATTATGACAAGGATATCTCAATGTGTGTCAACGGCTCTTAGGTTCAACCTTGTGGAGAATTTTTTTCATTTTGAGTACTTCATTTGCATTCTTTTGTCAAAATTAAAGTGAATCAACACAAATTTCTTTTCTGTTACTTCTATATTTAACAAAAATAAACTTATGCATAAACCCTAGATATTTTAAATTCACATGGAATAGATAAAACACTAAAGTACAGATCTGACCTATTATCAACTAATTTTGACTTTGCAAAATTACAACATGTAAAAATTTGAATTTTTTTATGAAGTGTCTTTTCTCGTGGCTTATCACCCTCATCGTGATCGTTTTATTCTTGTGATCGTTTTGGCCTTCGTTTCATCCTTTTTGAATAAGTTCTTCCGCTATGTCTCAAAATGTGTTTTAATTAATTAATTAATATTTACCTTTTTATTTAATAAAATTAAATTTATTAAATTTTAGGGTTTTTTAATTAAAAAATATTTATTTAATACTCATGAAAGTTGTTCGACAAACTTGGAATAACTTTTCTTATTTGTTTTCAATTGTCGTAACTATCGTGAGCAATTACCGGGGGCAATTATTTTTCCACTTCCAATTATCGTGGACAATTTCAATTTTGCTTCCATCATCCGGAAATTGGGAAGGAGACTGTTACAAGAAGTTGCAGAAGCGAGAGAAATTGGGGAAGAAGAAGAAACAAGGAAAATATTGCAGACATCCAGAGCCAGAAGAAGGACAAGCTCATTCTACAGGCACTCCTCAGCTTTCATTCGGAAAGTTGGCACAGGCATTAGCTAGAGCCAGGAAACCTTGAAAGTTCCAGGTAGTTGTCTCCATTTCGGAATCACAAGCTTACAAGAATCCATCCTTCTCCATTTTCTCAAGATCCTCCATGCTTTGTGCAGAGTGTATGATCCATATGGCATGCTAAATCTTGCCCGAGCTCAAAATATTGGAAAAAAAACGACTCAAGTTTAAGAGGCTTTATTTCCTCTGCACTCTATATTTTTTATTAAAAGCTATTTTTTTGGTTTTAATGTGCCAGATTGAGGCACACATGAAAACCATGCACGTTCCAAGGATTTTCCAGATCGAAGTAAAAGCTTCCACATGCATGCCAATAAGGTGAAACTCACCTAGCTGTCTGGTGAAAGGATCTAAGGCCATAGTATTGCTTACATAGGTCACAGATCCACACATTCACAAGAAAAGACATTAGAAGCTCATGCATAATTTATTGTTTGAGAAGCTCCCACGCAGCCAAAGAAGCAAAGATTCACACGTTAAAGGAGTCAAAACAACTGGTCATACTCAACGAAAGACCAGCAAAACCAATTATTGTTGCATAATCAGCAATTGGTTAGGAAAAGCCAAATAACAGGAGGAAGGAATAGCAATCCAAGGATCTTCATGGAGAAAACAAAGCTGACCATGCCATTCACATTCCAAACCAGTCAAAGAAGGCAGTCCACGCGGCCAAAGAAGACAAGATAGTTGTCCACGCATTCATCCTTTGCAAAAGCCATGCATCATTGGCACAAAAGCAACTCACAGTCACGAAAAATAAAAAACGCATGTAACAAGTAAACTCAACCCAACAGGTGCAAGAGAGGAATGTCACAAGCAACCACACCAAAGATCAAGGAGAGAAAACCCACTCATTCAACAGGCACAAGCATTAATAGAGCATGCAAAGCCATACGCAGATCCCAAGCAAAAAGCAGAGATGCCTTAAAAGGTATATCTTGTGCACGAAGAAGGAAGTCCAATTGTCCATACATTTTCAATAGTTCATGCATAATAAAAACAAAACGCAAAGAAAAATGTCCATGCCAAAAGAGAATAAACAAACTACATCAAGCCAAAAAGGAAACATGTACATCATTTATCTCATCAGCTTCATCACACACAGTTTGGAAAGAATCCATCTCATTAGATTGATTTACAGTCCACGCATTGATTTAGTCAAAGCCCAATGAGAAGTAAAATAAATAACTAAAGAAGTTCACACATTTGGTAAAGTGTTTGCACTAGAGAAAAGAAATCAAGAACAACTTATTGCAAATTAGTCAATGTAGGCCAAGAAAGAATCAATTACAACCAACAAATTTAGTGAAGGCTTCGCAATGAAGAAAACAATGATGTGGAATGAAAGCTACTATTGTTTGTATCTGTCAAAGTAGTCAACTTTGGAGCTTGTATCTCAAAAACTGGATGATTTTCATGAAAAACCAATCATTTACCCACCATTTTAATCATGTTAAGTTGCTTCTATACCAATTCTCAAAATCCCAACTCCTCATTTGATATTTTTCATAGACCCAAATAAAAATATTCGTTTGAATTTCACTACGTGCACAGTTTCAACTTGTCAGAAGGCCTACTTTGAGAATCTGTAGTTTGGGCCTGAGTGATTGTCCATAAGAACGGTTTATTTCTTTGAATTCTCCCCATATCAGTGTACTCGATATTTGTTCAAGTTACAAATATCACAACACCTCATTTGATATTTTTCACAAAAGCCAAATAAATGTTGTTTTATTAATTTTGCTGCGTGCACAATTTTTAGCTTTTCAAGTAAACTCACTTTGAGAGTCGATATTTTGAACTCAGATGATCGTCAAGAGAAAAGGATTAGTTCTTTGGATTCTCCCCACATTCATGTGCTTCCTTACTAAGTTGTAGATTCCCAATGTGACGTTTAATATTTTTCCCAGGTTAAAACCAAACAGGATTTTCACAGTTTTACACCTACATTTTCCTAATAGTTTCAGAAGAGTCATCTTTGACCTTTAATATTTCACTGAAGAATTTTATTTGGGAAAAAAATTTGATACACAAACTTTTGGTACCTTAATAGACTCCCTTATCCAGTAAGATTTTCTCAGAACAAGATTTGTTATTTTTCCCAGGGTAATTTTAGAGGCGATTTGTTTAGTTTTGAAGTCTATAAGTAATAGCATAAATCACGCCTCTATCATGTCTTCACAATCATGTCATCCTTAAAATGGGCCTGAGTGTTGTGGCAAGATATGAGTTCCAAGTCATTTTCTACCCACCTCGACGCTCCATTTAGAGTATGAGAACATCATCGATATTAACTTGGGACACGTCGACATAAGCCAGTTCTGCGACCACGTATCAACTGAAGGCGAGTCAGAATTTTCCTGACACTTGTTTTGAAGCAGTCTCTCATACGTGGCAACCTTCCCAGTGTCCATAAGAGAAAATTGGTCATCATAGTGAGGAGTACTCCAGTGACATCAAGTATCTCATCCAAGCCCAATGCTAGCTTGTGATTCTGCCCCAACTCATGCGAGGACAAGGTGTTTGAGCTACGCCAACTCATAGGAATTCCATAATTCAAATTGTGTGATACAAGGAAGGTATGTTGCCCGATGATCTCTGGACATTTGTGCGAAGTTATTCAAGACTGATGCGGCCAAGTACATGCCCTCAACATGTGGAAATGATGTCATGTTGAAGCTTTCATCCCCAAAAATGAGGATGAGAAAGATTTTCAAATCAAGTACAACATATCAAATAGTTCAGGTATCTTGAAGGCAATGTTGTTGATTGACAAGCCAAGGTGGCGTAACAACTACGATCTCGCTACAAATGAATAATTCACCATGGAAAGGTATTCAGAGCATGTGGAGAATTGTGTGTAATTGTGAATGCGAATGCAAATAAAGACAAAATTGCTCACACTAGGATGTTGCTCAAACAGAAGAGGTGGATGAATTGCTCAAGCTTCAAGCTTAGCTCTCTTGTCATATGGAGGATTGTAGAGCATGGTCAATGAGTTCATTCCCGTACGACCGGGATAGGCGGACTCTTGGCCCAATGGATAAGGCACTGATCCTAGGTGTCTTGATCTAGGTGGCGTGTTGCTGACTAGGATGTCTATGTGTGTGTCCAAATCATCTAAGTGGGGTCCACATGTACCCATTTCCCTTTATTTATGTACTTTTCCTAAAGTGACTTTCAAATTGTTATAAAATGATGTTGACTTATTCAAGTTAGTTGAAAAAGTCAAAGTCACTTAGGGTGCCCTAATTTAATGTTCATTTAAACCCTAACTACCTTGTAACCAACTTTTGGGTTATAAAAGGAAGTTAGGGGCTCATTTGTAAGGGTGACTTTGAGAGAGGAGAAGAAAATAATTTTGTGTGCAAGCTTTGTTTCAAGAAAGAAACTTTGTGTTCTTTTGTGAAGACATTTTGGAGTTAATGAAATATGAACTTTGTGTCCCATTCATTATCTCTTGTAGCATTTGATGTTCTTATGTTCATTAGATGTTAGTGTTTAAATCTTGCATGCGAATATTGTCTTGGATCTTATTGTCAACACTATTAATTTGTTGTTCTTGTTCACAGTGATCAAGCTCTGATATTTACTTGCTCATGTGTGTTCCCTTTTACTTATTCTTGTTTAGCTTGATTCAAACTCTGCTTTATTTGAGTTAGTTATTCATTGTTCTCCTCTATGCGATATTAGGCTCTGCTTTTACCTAACTATTGCATGTTCCTTCCATTCATTCCTTTCCATTTCTTTCCTTCATTCCATTCCATCTCCCTCATTCACATTTCTTTCCATTTGATGTTCCAAAACACCCCCCACATACAATTTTGAATGTATAGATGTAAATACAGTTTTGGTTTTCAATAAAGGCAGCTCACCTTCATTGAGGAGGGAATTCGTTCCCTTACTGTTGCATGTCATTTGAATGCATGTAAACCCATTTAATAACATGACCCAAATAATAAGCTAAATGAAATTGAAACCCTAAGTGCAAGAGAGGGAGTGGAAGACATTGATTTCACAATTAATCCTGAAATGTGTTGGGCTGGAAGATTGGTGAACATGAGGAGGAAACTGTTGCAACCGTACTTAATTTTTTTTACGACTATCAGATATTCCTAAACTGGGGCACCTGGATCAAGTCAGGGGCACTTTGGGCGATGAAGATTGGTTCTGGGTGCCCACGACTGTGAAAACCTCAGAAACTGATTTTTTCTATGTTGCAAGATTATCGCTAGCCTTCATTTTTTTCACATGTGTGTTGCATTATGCCCGTAGAATTCACCTGTAACCTACAAAGAGAAAGAGAACCCACAAAACCACAAAACACATCACATCCTAAAAAGAAAAATATGCAAATGGGGAGTCAGACTGACCCTAGAGGTCACCTGATTGAGTGACCTTATGACTGAGCATTGCACCACATTTCAGACTCCATGTAGTTCTCGTGAATGTGTGCAAGAATCATACCCTCGGTAGCTCTTGTGCAAGATGCACTTGATAGTGAGTGATAACTAGATATAACAATGTAAATAGATGTGTGGATGGAAAAATGAACTTCTCCTCCTATGCGTGTATGCAAAAAATGCAGTCCCTTATCCCTTGAATGAAGTTAGATAGATGCTTTGATGCTCTTGAGATACCTTTGGATGCAACCTTAGGTGATAGTAATAGATGCTTAGAGATTTGTCCTTTATTATGGTTACACAGATTTATATTTATATGATTCTCTTGGTTGAATTTCACAATTAACAACTAAAATTCCGACCCATAAGAAAAAAAATGCCCAAAAGAGGTGAGTAAAGTAAAGAGAGGTTAGGGGCACCCAAAAGGATGGGGGGGGCTAGGCGTTGATGTCTAGAGCAATAAATGATGAAGCAGTAAAGTATCAACTGGACTGTAGGGTGTAAGAGGCCAGAAAGAAGACAAAAAACACATACAAAAGGCCAAAGATAGTTGTTAATTGCTAGTTTTTTCACTTAAGTATCATATGAATAGTAGTATGTGATTAGGACCTAGAAATGTACCCAAAGTGTGTGATTTAGTGTCTACACTTCTTCTCAATATAAAAAATGTATAGGCAATTTTGATGTGAGCCTTAGAATATGTGTCAAAAGTATTCTTGATATATCATGTTTTCCATTTGTGTTTATCACTTTATTTTAAGACACGTGTGATATCCAATCAAAGTATATATTTTCAAGTTGGTGGAAATTAAAAAAAATTAATATTTAACAAACATTACATTAAGTAGACGAAGCCAAGATGGTACAGAAAAGTGACATTTACAACCTATATGTGGGTTATCGAAAGAAACAAAAGGTCACTTACATTCCATCCGCTAGATTCCACAACCCAAAAATTATCCAATATCGATCCCCTTCATCATCATAACTTTTCCTCCCTCCAATATAGACTCGTTGATTATGAAGATGCATGAGTTACCACTAGTCTATTCAACGGAACCCCAAATATTCTTCATCCATCCCCAAGTTCTACCTTTGGTGTATCCATTGTACCCTTATGGTGTAATTGCTAGTTAGATGAGAGGGGACCTGTAATCACCAATTATTTGTAAATCAAAATTGTTAGGGATGGGTCTATGCGGAAACATTTGCAACTATAGAATATCAAATCCAAAACATGCAAATACAGATCTAATAATCCACACAAAATCTACAGTAGTGGAAGTATAAACAAGAATAATCAAAATCACACAAAAGTACACACACATAACACGACATGTACCGTGGTTCACCCAATGTGGGCTACATCCACCAAAGATAGAGATCTCATATATAAAATGTAACAAAAGATTATAAACCAACTCTTCTGCACAAGAGTACATGTATCTCTACAAGAGTGTCTCCTCCTCCCAGATCTCCAACTGGATCTTCCTGAGTACACTAAACCATGCCTCCATACCACCACCTGTGTCTCCTCCAGATCTTTAACCGGATCTACCTGAGTGCACTACAACCGTGCCTCTAAAACACCACCGGATCTCACATACTTGAAACTACCTTGCATCTGCCACAATGCAACCAAGCTCTCACTGTACTATGAATTTGTAAACAAGACCTCTAGAAGGGTCTACCAATGTGCAACCGTAACCGTGCACCAAGAAGTAAGTCTCTCCTCCATTATTACATAACATGTGCAAACATGAAGAAAAATTCCTCTCCAATACTAGATTCCTATGGATCAACAATATATCATGATTTCATGGATCTATAATACAAGATCTCACAACATGTGGATCTACAAGAATGAGTAATAACAAGATCTCACAACAACATGTGGATCTAACAAGAAGAAACACTAAGTGCTTTTCAAACTACATTAAATACCCGTGAGTTAAATATAAACTTTCACGCACAGGTAACCAATGCTGGTTACCTTGACCGATGGTGGTTCATCTGTTGATCAATGGCGGTTAATATGCTAACCGACATTGGTTAATATACGGACCGATGGTGATTAATATGTTGATCGACGCTGGTTACTGTGTAAACCAGCCACATGTAATGCATGCTTATTGTGAAGCAATCTAGCTCCACAACCCTAACATGAATAAATATGAACCGTTGATTTTTTCCATTGCAAACGTTGCCAACTGTACTCTGTCACCATCACCATCTAAGCAGCGCAACTCTGGTGGAGTAATTGGATTCGTCAGAGGAAAAAATATTAACGTTTAATAAGTGCCACATTAGTCATCGTCTACGCGATCATATCGATGAGTATACATGTTGCTCGTGCATGTGCCTCTAGTGGATGAGAATGACGACCATTCGTATTTAAATTTAAATAATATATATTAGCATTTAAATTAAAATTATATATATATATATATAATTGTTAAACCGTTTAAAACTTACCTTTTATAAGATTCGTTATCTCTCAACTTGTATATATTAAATTTTCTCAAAAAATGAAAATTGTTTTTAATTATTTTTATGAATATTTATATTAAGCATCTTTGAGTTACATATTTTATATTCATTAAAACTCAAAACTTGAAGTATTTATTTGATATGAGTGACTGTAAAATTTGAAACTTATATTGGTTGGGAACAACATTATATTCTTTTTTATGTACTTATTATTATGTAATTATTTATTTTTTCAATTTACTATTTACTTATAATGGCAATTGAAATAAGTCTTGGATTTGTTGAAATAAACAAGAATAATAAAGGGATTTCAGTTGTTCAAATGCTTTTCAATAACTGTCGCCTAATGCCATTATAAATGGTCTTACTGTACTGTATTCGTTTGAATTTGTTTGAAACCCTTTAACAGTTTATCAGTTGGGTATTGGAATTGAATCTGCATATCTTACGACAATCAAGACATATTGAAACTGGAAAAGAATGGGAGAACAAGGCATAAGTATATGGATTGCTTATGGTTTTAATTGAGTCTCTGGCGCCTCCACGACATGGTGTAAAAAATTTAGCACAATCCACTTGAATGGAACACAGACATGTTGAATCCATGGTAATAATGATGGCATATATGTGTTGTAATGTTCCATCATTCTATTCATATGTCCTGTCGCCACCGCCAAACGGTCCCAATTTAACGTTGCCTCTTGGATTTGTTAATACCTCCACCCTGAAAGGATTTGGTTCCTATGTAATCGCTTCATCGAAGGTATCTTCATTTGACAATCAGACAACATCACTGTCTTCGTCCATATATTTTGAGTTTGATTTTATCAAAATAGATGTCGGTTTTATTAAGGTTGCTTCGCTACGTCTTTCCTTCATACTTCACCTTACAATTTCACACATCAGAGTATCCATTGTAGTGGAAACCAGGCAGAAGTAAAATGAACCAGTAAATAAGTATCACGGGTGAATTGTGTGAAGACCCAAATAAACTGCAAAATATAGATTTTAGGGTTAAGAAACCTTACCTTTATGACTGTAGCCATCTTTTTGCTTGTGAGATGTAAAATTGAACAATGTTAAAGACTTGAAGCCAACTGCAAGATGAAAACTCATTAATGACCAGGTGTGTATATACATAAATGCATAGACAAGCCCACCCATTCTTGAGAGATGTACTTTTATATATAATAAGCATCTTATCAATATTAATTACTCGGACCTATCTTTGCTATGTTGGTTGACACCAACGTTTTATTAAACTCATTTAAAGCCATTAGACAACAAATATTTTACTACGACAAAACTTCTGCAAATCCACCCCCAATAAACAACTTATTCAAACAAATCACCTCCTTAGAACCCAACATGTCTCACACTGTCATGGATGGCTTTAGGCCAGTGGTGGTGCCCATCTACAACTCACTTGTCACCGAATTCGCTATATTTGATAGATGGTTCACTTTCATTCCTGCTTCCACCCAGTCCATTTGCTTGTACATCCACTCTGCAACCTCTCATGGTGCGACTAATAATATACCTAAACTGTTGGCTGTCAAGTGTCCTGTTTTTGAATTTATAGATGAGTCAATTATTTTCTTTAGGATATATTATCATAATATTCTTGTTACCCTTTTTTAAAAATACTTAGAAAATCCCAAGTACGTGTTGAAATTCCATTCGCCTGTCAATTTTGCACACCAGAGCATCCATTGCAGTGGAAACCAGGAAGCAACAAAATAAAACAATAAATAAGTATCTCGAGTGAATTGTGTGAAGACCCAAATAAATTACAAAATAAAGATTTTAGGGTTAACAAACCTTGCCTTTATGAACATAGCCATCTTATTACTCATGAGACATAAAATTGAACAATGTTAAAGACTTGAAGCCAATCGCAACATGAAAACTCGTTAACAACCAGATGTGCATATACATAAATACATAGAGTAACCCACCTATTCTTGAGAGATGCAATTTTATATTTAATACACATCAAGTATCAATATTAGTTACTCTGACTTGTCTTTTCCATGTTAGTTGACACCAAAATTTTATTACACTCGTTTGAAGTCGTCAGGCAATAAATATTCAACTGCAACAAAACTTCTACAAATCCACCTCCAACAAATAACTTCTTCTAGCAAACCACCTTCTTGGGACCCAACATGCCTCACATCATCATGGATGGCTTCAAGCCTACCACATGGCATTAAAGATGCTCATGAAGTACAAAGGGATGCCCAATTATGTGGTGGTGGTGTGGCAGTACATGGACAACAAGTTGTTTCCTACCAACGATGACATTCCTCTCTTGTCATTTCATATGGGCACAAATATGAGAAAAAGGTTCACGATGCTCTGACATTAGGCTCCGAACCAAACCTCAGAGCCTCGTGAACCAAAGTGCTATGATTAATAACATAATCGTTGTTGTTTTTTATCCTCAAGATCACCCAAAGGTGCAAGAGAAGAGCATACACAAGTTTGATTTTTAAAATGAAAGATGCTTGTGCTTGGAAAACAAAAGCTAAAAATAAGTTAAATGAAGTAAACTAGTTAGTAAAATGATTAAAGAAAATGTTATATTTTGTTATTTTATTCTAAAATTACTGAAAATAGTGAGAAAAATAATTTTAAAAAAATAGACAGGAATGATTTACTTGAATTTTGGAAAATTGTGCAAAAATTAAAATTTAACATAGAGCAAAAAGACAGGTAACAATAACAAAAAACACTTACAGGACATCAATGGAAACTAACTTTGAACTCATACAGATGCACTTTGAATACAGAGACACAACTGTAATCAATGATAGTGCACTCAACACGAAAAAAATACACTTGAAGTAGTGGAAACACAAGTTTGAACATGTGTGCAAAAAAATAGCTAAATAATAGATCAACATGCTAGTGCAAGTAATCAAACGCTAACACAACTAATATCACATAAATGCAAATAAACAAGAATGTTAAAAACCAGTCAAACAAAACATAAGTTTTACAATGTTAGCGCATCCGGTGCCATGTAAACGCAGGTGAGGTCACGTAGGTGCAGGTGATGAAACAAGATGTGTCTAGGAACATGAAAACGTGCTTGCTTGATGGAAACACAAATTGCATGCAATGCTAATGCATCTATTTCCACTGAACCACATGGTACCTATAATTGCACAAAATAAGATGAAATTTGGCCAAAAAGACTATTTTTTTTAATTGCTCTCAAACCATCTCACTAAAAGACTTGTAAATTTGTCAGTAACCTGTAAACACTTTAAGAAATATGAAAATTAAGTTAGAATGAAAAAAATAATTAAGAAAGTGTGGGAGTCCCACCGGGTGTGCTAGAATGTAAACAAGAGGGAAAAATAAATGGAAGAAAACATACATCACAAGTGTAAACCTAATCCCTTCCTTTTTACCTCCTTACAACCTCAGATTAGATGGCTAAAGCATAGAATGAAGTACCAAGCTTGTTGAATATCTTTAATAGATTGTATGTGGATGCACCAAATATGAATTTGAATGGAATTATATTCATGCTATGGGAAATGAGGATGAACGATGTGTTTGATTATGAGATCCTTGATCAAATGGACAACATAATGGTATGTGCAATTGAGTGGAAATTCAAATGAGTAACAATGCAGATGTCTTGAGCTTCCAAAGATGGAATTGTGAGGAGATGAGCCTCTTATTTATAACCGAAGGCGAGACCATGGATTGAGGATGAAGTTTTGATTGAGTTACATTTTCATAAATTCATTTTCTTGATTTAGCATGTTAATTTGGTCTTTGCAGTTGGTTTGTTCAAATAAGAATTTAAGAAGCTTTAATTTGAATAGTTAGCTCTTGAATTCTTCAATTGTACGTACAATTTAGCTTTCTCATTTGTAGTTTTCTAGAACTCGACGAACTAGTGAAGTAGAGATAAGTGGAATATGAGTAGATATTTAGTTTTTTTATGTATTTTAATAGCTAATTAAATTAGCTAAGGACTGCATAGTGTATGCTGTATAGGTTGTAGAATTAATTATTTAATTCTAGTGGGATGTGGACGAATAATAAATCCAAATAGTAATGTGCAAAGAGTAGTGTGTATTTTTAGGGTGTCTAGAGAACCAAGCAAAGGAGGTGAAGAAGCAAGAGAAATATTAGGAGAAACATGATGAAGAATGATACTAGGATAAATCTCAAAAAATGAATGCATGAGATGACATAGATGGCGTGTTGTTGTGAGTTTGATCGTGCTAGCATTCCAATATCTATAGTTCACCTTATAGTTCTAATCTTAAATAACCACTCCATTAGTATTTTCTTGACCTTAAGTTTGAGATTGTACATATAGTATCACACTCAATACATTATTTTTTCACTGGGATTCTTGTATAGATGTTATGTAAGAAAAAGTAGGCCTTGAATAGTAACTTGATCAATTAAAAATAACATTTTCCTATAACTAATTTTTAGATAGGTTGAAAATTTTGCTACCTAGTTTCTTTCAAAACCTCATTGTTACTATCATGTCTTAGAATGGGCAATAGATTAGGACTAGTAAGAAACGTGGTAAGGAAATGTTACAACTCTTCCATCTACTCACTTTTTGTATCATTAGCAACATCTTCATGAGAAGGGAATTTTATTATTTTAAAGGCTCCTGATTGAAACTCCATTTTATTTATTATAGACATACAAAATCACATTGCCAATGTCTATGTCAATCACTAAATGCCTCCATTTACTACTTAAATTGTGTTTCCCTACTCAAAACTAATGTTGTTCTCCACTTAAACATGGAAAAATGTCATACCTAGAGGAGGAAACAAGTATGGTGCTACGATAGTCACTTGAGAAAAGAACAAATTTTGAATCCCATTTTTATGCTAAATTTAAACATGGCAAAAATAAGTTTAAGAACTATCAATTTTTTAATGGTTTGAGGTACAATATGAAGTCTTTCAAATTAATTTGATGTCTCTCATGCATGGTTTCAAATTGATTACAAAGGAATTTTCAAATTTGTAATAGAAGCTGGTTAGAAATATTGTGACAAGAGGAAATCACAAATTTCTATGTTTTCAATGCCTCTTATATTTGGTATTGAACTAGAAATATATTTTCTATACCCTTGCCAACAAGCCAATTTCATGTGTAAAGGATGTGTACCCACAGAAAAATACAATGAAACGATTTTGTAAAGCCTACAATTTAATGATTTCGTAAAGCCTATAATTTAATGAATATGGTCTTTGACCTATAATGAGGAGTAGATTTTTCAAGTTTACCTTAAATAATTTTTTATTACAAAAACTTAGGATGCAAATTGAAAACAGAGTGTGTGTTGACTTAGATTAATTAAAATGGGAAATGATATATAATACTTTTAATTGAATACATTGTAGATTATTACTCATGTTTACAAAGTTTTCCAACATACATTTTTTTTGAAGTAAGCATAATTAAACATAATCTCTTTTTGTATGAATTTGTAAGATTGTGTAATAAAATTCTTGTTATTTTAATTTAATGTTGTGTTAAGGATTTTTTTTTTGTAAAGGCCGTTTTGTAGATCATTACCCATGTTTACAAGGTTTTTTAATATACATTTTTTGGTTAGCCTCATCAAACATAATCTTTTGTTTGTTAAAATTTGTAAGGCTATGTAAAGAATTCTTGCTATTTTAGTTTGGATCTTGGATATTTGGCTAGGCCCTGAATGAGACTATCTAGCATCGACACGACTCTCTATCTGTGGAGGATCGATGGCCTAAAGAGAGATCTAACTAGGTTAGGTAGATAACACTCGACTCTCAAGAACTTGATAGATAACACGATAGTGTATTGAGTTTCAAAGTTCTTTGGGAAGTTCATACAATTTTACTTCCAAATGCAGTTAGGGAAGGAATATAACTCAATAGTAGAGTGTCACGTAGACAATATACTATACTATACTATATATAAGGAGCGAGGGCATGGTTTTAAATTGGTTACAAAGGAATTTTCAATTTGTAATAGAAGCTACTTAGAAATATTGTGACAACAAGAAATCAAAAATTTGTATGTTTTAAATGCCTCTTATATTTGGTATTTAACTAGAAATATATTTTCTACACCCTTGACAAAAAGCCAATTTCATGTGTAAAGGACGTGTATCCATATAAAAATACAACGAAATGATTTCGTAAAGCCTAGTACAATTTAATGAATACGATCTTTGACCTATAATGAGGAGTAGATTTTTCAAGTTTTCCTTAAATATTTTTTTATTACAAAAACATAGGATAAAAATTGAAAACAAAGAGTGTGTTGAATTAGATTAATGAAAATGGGAAATGATATATAATAATTTTAAGTGAATGCAGTGTAGATTATTACTCACGTTTACAAAGTTTTCCAACATACATCTTTGTTTTTGAAGTAAGCTTAGTTAAACATAATCTCTTTTTGTATGAATTTTTAAGATTATGTAATAGACTTCTCGTTATTTTAATTTAATGTCTTATTAAGGAATTTTTTTTGTAAACTTCGTTTTGTAGATCATTACCCATGTTTACAAGGTTTTTTAATATACATTTTTTGGTTAGCCTTATCAAACATAATCTTTTGTTTATTAAACTTCGTAAGACTATGCAAAGAATTATTGCTCTTTGAGTCTAGATCCTGGACATCTAGCTAGGCCTTGAATGAGACTATCTAGCACCGACACAACTCCCTATCTATGGAGGATCGATGTCCTATAGATAGCTCTGGCTAGGATAGGTAGATAGCTCTTAACTCTCAAGCACTCGATAGATATCATGATAGTGTATAGAGTTTCAAAATTCTTTGGAAATTTATTACACTTTTACTTCCAAATGAGGTTAGGGAAGGGATATAACTCAGTAGTATAGTGTCATGTTGACGTTATACTATACTATACTATACTATACTATATATAAGGGGCAGGGGGTATGTGAGTGCCCCCCGCTAGATAGAGGGTGGTGACATCTAAAAGAAAAAATAATTGTAAATATCAATATTATATATAAAGAAAAGTCATTGAAAAAATTTCAATTTAACCATGTTGAGCATTATCTTCAATTTTTCTTGAGTTTAAATGCATTATGTGATATGTGCATTTTCCATTTTTATTACTATATCAATAATAGTTGCAACTTATTAGGATTTTAAACTTAAATTAAATTTTATAACTCAATCTTAATTTAAAACCATTTTATTATTAAAAACCATTTGGATTATAAAATACATGACCTTTTTTTTCCCTTGCAGGACCAACAAGTTGAAGAAAGGTATAGACAAAATTATTTCTTTTGTACTAAAGAAAATTTCCCTACTAGGGTTTCACATGTTGGCTCTTTGTTTTTTTACCTTGTCAAGCTTTATTTCTCACATGGATATTATGTTTCAAATTTATTCATCTATTAAAATAATGTTCCGAGACTCTACGATAATTACAATATGCAATGGTGTTATAGCTCTAAAAAAATTCTTTGATGGACCCACTTTCAAATAGGAGGTAAAGTAATCAAGTCACTTTCAAAAAAATGTTGTAGCACTTTCTACGAAGACTCACTTAACCTTGTAAATTGTCTGCATGAATTGTTTTCATGTCAATACTATGATGTTGTTGCTTGATTATTCTAATGTAAGGCCTCAGGTTTAGGTTAATAAGCATTATCACTAGTTTTGGCCTTGACATTTTCTTTTTCATGAAATTTCCGCTTGCTAGATTTTAGGGGTATTGATCTCATGTTTGAGCATGTTAGCCTCTAAAATTATGACCTCTACATTTTTAATGGTGTGACAAATTTCATCAAAGGATTGGTAGGTGTTGAATACTATTGTCTTTAATAACCAGAAGAAAACTTTGAGTGAATAGATTTATGAGTTCACTTCCAAAGAGTTGAATCTAAATACATACTTACTAAATTGAAACCTTGACTTAAATGAGAAACATATATATGGTGACCTTTGTACTAATGTTGATAAAAAATGTGCAAGAAAATTAACTGGTGTGGTAAAATAATGTATAAATCCTTGAAGTAAAGTATAGAACCATTCACATTGATAGTATTTCAAACTCCTAAGAAATAATTTGGTTAAGTCCCCGAGATTTCACCCTGAAATCTAGGACTACCCTTTTTTTTAAAATTTTGTTCTTTTCAAAGTAATAGGTCATTTTGTGTTTTTATTGCCTAGAGTTGTCTCCATCGCTTTAAGGTATTCCCAAAGAATCATATTAGCCAATTTCGGCAAATACCCACGTTGTAAAACTGATTTTATCTCTTCGCCAGATTTTGTCTTAAAGAAATTTATTTATTTATTTATTAAATAAATAAAGTTCTGTTTAAAATAAATTGTGCTGCAATTAAACCCTACTGAAGATTTTCACGCTAGTATTTCCGCCTCTCAGTAGAGTATTCACCAGGGAAGAGTTTTTACTAACCAACTATTTGGCAGGTTATTTTCAAAGCAATTGTCTGCAACTTATGGCAGTGTTTTTATTTTTTATTTTTCCCTTTTGTGCTTGTTTTCGGTTTTTCTCCGTGGATCTGTCTGGTAATCTTTCCATTCGCTCTGTTTATCCAGTTCAATTGCACAGAGTTTCCATAAGTCATCCATGGCTTCACACAAAATTGAAGTTAGTTATGAAGTGCCGGTTTTTGAAGCAACAGTATGGAAGCAAGTCGCATTTTTTGGGAATGATGGTTTATTAATGCAAGTCACATTTTTGAAGTTGCCTGGCAATTTGGAATATTTTGCCACAACGACTTAATTGGAAAGCGAAAAAGTGTACCCCAGTAGGCAGGTTAAAATTTTACCTGTTTGCCCCTCATGATTTTCCCGCAAAGGTCTTATTTGACTCCAAATCAAGTCGCACTTTTTGACTTGCCTAGAAAATTGGAATATTTGGCACAATGAAAACTTAAGTGGAATATGGGAAATTGGACCCTAGCAGGCAGGCTAATATTTAACATGGTGACTTAAGTGAAAAGCGGAAAAGTGTACCCCAACAGGAGGTTAAAATTTTACCTTGCCTGCCCCCCATGTTTTTCCCTTAAAGCAAGTCAAATTCACCCATGCAAGTCACACTTTTTGAAAGCTGCCTAGCAGGCTAATATTTAACATGATGAATTAAGTGAGAAAAACCAAAAGTGAATGTTTTTCCCTTAAAACAAGTCAATTTCACCCATGCAAGTCGCACTTTTTGAAAGCTGTCTAGCAGGCTAATATTTACCATGATGACTTAAGTGAAAAATGGAAAAGTGTACCCCAACAGGCAGGTTAAAATCTTACCTGCCTGCTCCTTGTATTTTTCCCTTGGCTTATAGCCAAAAAGTGTGACCCATTCTTGCATTATCAATTGCCCAAAAGCTGATTTTATTTATTTATTTCTAGCTAAGGTTGGCGCCAAAAATAGGAGGAAAGTCAAAGCAAAAAGGAAAGCTAAAAACAAGACAAGGAAGCATGCTAAAAATAAAGGAAAGAATTGCATGGAAAAGCAAGCTAATCAGGAAAACTTGGGTGCCCAAATAAGGAGAAAAAGCACATCCTATTATTAGGAATTGCTAAAAATAAGAAAAGGTAATGGGTAAAATTAGCATGCAACTGCTTATATAAACAATGGATGTCATAAGGAGAGAGCAATTAATTCTTTTTGGTGGAGCATGCTGCCCTGGAGGATTTTGGCGCCCAAGGTTGGAGTTGTGAGCAGTAAATAAATATTTTTTATTGCCGGGAAGCAGCTAGTTTTGGCGCCCAAGGTTGGAAGTGTTTTCTTTTTTTGTTTTGACTATCTACATGTTGATGTGAGTGCACAAGTGAATAAAATAATATTTTTAGCTTGCTTGGCATGCAAGCAAGGTCTAAAAATTTAGGGCAGCAGGCTTTACAATCAGATTTTGACGAAGAAATTAGGCATTCATGCCATGGATTCCATGTTTGTCTGAATCATTTGCAGGTATACTTCATAGGTGCTCATATTGGTGAAAAGAAAGCAAAGTTAATGTCAGATACATTGAACATATCTTCTGAATCAAGAGGAATTGCAGGTTCTGCACAAATTGATCCAATTGCAAGGTCTTCTGTCAAAAATAAAAGAAAAAGATCTCAAGCAAAGATTGTTTCAGGCATGATGCAGCATGATGAAAGAGAGGATTCAACAGAATCATGCATAGTTTCCAGGCTTGCTAAGATCAGTGATACAGATATAGGGCTTGAACCTATCTCTGATTTGATTGACAAATCCAAAGCCATTGGTAGATCATCTCTTATGCGGGCAATGAAGAGCAGTGGAATTATTCAAGCTGCAGCATTTCCGGCTACAGCCCAGTTGCCTGAATTCGTTCTGGAATGTGTGAAGTTTTATCATCCTCTTTCTAAGACAATCCAGGATGCGGCAGGAAAGACGGTGATCAGATTGGATTTGAAATTCATTGATTTTTGCCTTAAGATTCCGGCATGGCCCGTGGTGATCACAATTGGTATGCAGGAAGCCTGTGACAGATGGGAAAAGAATAAAGCAAACTGCGTGGGTATAATGAACAGTAGATATATGAAGAAGCCAAGATCACCATCAAAATTCCCAAGGAGCCTTCTATGGTCATTTCTGGTGCAAGAAGTTGATGATATTACCCAGTTGCTTTGCAGGATAAATGGGGAAGCCAATGCCCATAATTTCCGCTCATGGATGTATGCCTTTATCAAAACAATTGAAATCAACAAAGTTGATTCGATAATCAATTGGTCGAAGATCATCAATAACAACATCAGTGAGAAACTCATAAATGTGAGGTGGACTTTCAATTTCAAAATGACTTCGTACCTGGTATATGTCTTAACCTCACAAGGGATATTTTCCAAGCTAGATAGACGGGGCATACTTTCAAAAGATCCTATTTATGAGTGTTTCCCACAGCTGGCGATCCCTGAATGCTATAAGGATTATAAGGAAGTGAATGATGGTTTCTTCTATGGATTCATTTGCAAGTTGAACGGTGATCTGAAGAGCAACAGAGTAAGCAAGGAAGCCTGGGAAACTGTCTCCCAGCATGGCTGTATCTTCATCCAGTTCACCGACTTCACATATCTTAGGATTACTGGTTTCTTAGGAGAACCAGTCAAGTTGCCGAGATATCCAAATGATAAGTGGATTATCATGGAGTTATGCAGGCAGCTCATAGAGTTGCACGACTTGCAAATAAGGCATCATAAATCTACGGTTATTTTCCCGGTCGTAGTGGGTAATTATAGTTGTCATAACATCCACAGAGCTAGAGGAGTTGAAGCAGAGATGTTTCTTGGTTATGATCATGAGTTCTTCCCAGCTCGAATTAATTTTGATCCTTATGAAATAGCAAGGAAAACAATTTCCCTAGAATGTGCACATATTCCTTCGCTGGAGGATTTTTGGATGAAATGCAGGAATGAATACGAAGTCAGAAAAAGAGATTTCAGCAAATTATCTGCTCAGTAGATTTCTGACTATGATTTGGCGAGGATACCTGCAGACCTTCTAGATGATGGGCATGTAGGTCTTGATTCATATCATCAGATGGGGGGAGACAAGGCTGCGCTTCAAGCGAATGTGGGTGGCAGTCATACCATTGAGGAGAGATCTTCGGCATTCTTAGTCAATACTTCCAATTGGTTGTTGACAAAAGGTTATTGTTTGGATGAGGCCCTGATGAACCAGATCACAGGGAATTTTGGTACAAGGAATATCAGCAGCAAAAGGAAGCATGGAGGTGAAAGCAGCCGAAGGCCAGAAAAGCTAAAGGTGCAAAAGAAGGCTCGGACATCATAAAAAGATAAGTCTGCGTCCACTCCACCAGTGCTACTCTCAGCCGAAGCTTCTCCCGCGTCAACCCACAATACTTCAGCAGTTCCAATAGAACCAGAAGTCATGACTAGTCAAGCATTGAGACTAGCATCATTCATATATACTTCTCCTCTTCCGCTACCCATTTTTTCATCTCCCCCTCCTCCCATGGAGGAATTAAAGGCACAAATGAAGGAATTTGAACCGGCATTATCCTTGGATGACATGGGAGAAGGCAGCCATAATATGGAGGTAAATTCAGATGCAGCAAAGCCTGGGCAGGAAATGGTAGTACACACTGAGGTTTCTCATTCCCCGAAGAGTAATTTCTCATCTTGGTTGGCTCTGCAGACAGTTCCAGAGGCTAGAGAAGAAATCAACTTGGAAGAGGAAGACTTGCAGTTGCTTATGAGCTTGGGAGGTAGAGGCAAAAGGTCTAAAGCTGCTAAAATAACTTCAAGGTTGGTTATTGAAGAATCAGGCCAAAAGTTTGCGGAATTATCAGTTCCAGCTGAAGGAAGCTAAAAGAAGAGCTAACCGCAACAGACATATCAGTAACCAAAGTACCGTTAGGTCAAATCACCACAAAAGGATTAAAGCAAGATACACAGACATTGATAGACGCTTTATTCCTCAAGCTTGACAAGGAGAAGGCAGAAAAAGACAGACTTCAGATGTAGATCTCCCAGTTATGTGAGATCATCACTAAGGTTGTCAAACCTTCTTCTCAACCTGTATTAGTGCAGGAACAGGTATGCGGCCATTTGGTTGAAGAGATTGAAGATGCAGGAAACCAAGGTCAAAGCTATTGCTCAATGGAAAGAGCAAATAATTCACCAAGCTTCAGAGCAGTTCGAGGAAATACCAGCTAGCCTGGAGAATATGCACAGGGCATTATCTTAGCTAAAGGAACTAATGACAAGGATAGAAGATGAGAACATAGTTGTTGAAAGTCATCTGGATACCTTAGCTAAGATACATTCATTACCAGAGGATGTGCTAATTGCAGAGCAAATTGTACCTGACGGATTGATAGAAAAGGGGAAGCAGTTAGAGATAGTAGTTTCCTTCCGCATGGAGATCCTCAAGCTTATGCTGAATAGGATGCAGTTGCTGGAAAACGAGATGGGGGAAGTACCAGAGAACATTCTAGACGAGTTTCCTGCTTCCCGTGAGGAATTTATTCTGGTTGTGCAGAAGAAGATTGATGAAGCCGTCATGCCTTTCATGTTAGATTCAATTGGCAGACTCATGAAGCTTCATGCAGATATTGAGGGGTATGGGCCTAGTTTGGAGAAGGTAAAGGCCAACACTGCTACTTTGTCCAGAGGATTGCTGCAGTTTAAAACTGAGAAAGAAATGGTTGCTAAGAAGATGGGAAGACACTGAGTCACATGTTTGACAAGTATATTCAGTTTCATAACAAAGAGAAAGTGTAAAGTGTTGACATATTTTCTTTCTTCTTCTTTTTCCTTTCTTATTCTTATTTTCTCAGACAAAATTGTAAAACTAAAGTAATTGGTTAAAAGCCATTACTTTTAGTTATCTGAAAAGGTCCTTAATTAAGAATAGGTGGCAGACATGCAAAGCTTTGATTTAGTCTTTAGATGCATGTCATGTAGAGAGGAATTCTAGGGGAAAGATTGCCAGTTGTTTTCTTTATAGCTTATGCATGTGTCAGTTCAGTTATTGCTTTCCTATTTGTAATTTCCTTCTATACACTATAAGTAGAGGAAGAACCTATGGGTTAAGAGCGAAAAATTTGTAATCAGCATTCTTGAGTTCCAGACTTTGTGCTGAAACCCTTGATATCTTTTCTGAAAGCTGAGGAATTAAATAGAGGTGGATTTCTGGAGAACTTTGTGTCAACGTGCATTTGCTTCTTACTTCTGTGTAGATCTTTAGATAAACTTTGCATTGTCTAAGATTTAGATTAGAAACTTTCCTTTCCTTTAATTATGTATTGTGAGATCCATTTGTTTTATCTATGTGTATGAGACCAACTCTGTAAACTATTGGTTGGATTACACATCTTCTTTCCTTTCTTCCTGTATTCAACTATTCCCCCTTCTGCAAATATTTCTTTACAGCTGCTTACTTGTTGCAGAATTGCTTAGCTATGGTTCATGAGCTTCGCAGTTAAAGTAAAACCCACAGATAGTTATTAGAATACATAATTGACAGAAATCTTACACGGGAGCCTCACCGGTAAATGAGGGAGATTTATCTCATGACTGCCTAGGTTTAGCTATGCATAAAATCTAGCCGAAATGTGTAAGGTCAAGTAGTTGGAAGATTTTTTTTTCAGACCCCATTCAAAGCATTCATCTATATGATTCTCAATACTAGTTCATATAATTTCAAGACTCCATGATCAATATGAGCCTCAATGAGACCACTTTTTTTTGGGCAAACTCTATGATGAATCAAGGGAGTTTTTACAAGATTAGCATTTGTTTTGATTGGAGTCTTAGATATAATCAATTTGGATGACATTAAAGATATCACATGCAAATGGAAATAAATTTACATAATGCCACACAAGAGTTAAGGCTAGTATATTGGAACAAATAAAACAAACATTGAGAGACTCAATTCTATCACCACGTAATAGAACAAATCCATTTAATTTTATCACTTGAAAATTAGAAGTTCAAATTTAAAAAATAAAATCTTAGATATTAAGTGTATTTCACGTTCACAAAAATATAAATATTGAAATTGTACTAAAACATTTATTACATTAACCACAATCTTGAGAATAATTTTGACATAATAAAACACAATAAACCACAATACACCAAATATAATGAAAAAATCTGTTTATCACCTAATAATAAACTCAAATAAATTATAAACCCTAAATAAATTATACAATTTTTAAATCTTAAAAAAAGATATAAAATTTATGTACATTTATTTTTTAATCGGTCATACTTTTTATAAAGATTTTTACGCCGAAGGCGTTCCTCCTAGGGGAAAGGCACCTCCAAACATTTCTACAACTGTCCTAATTTTGACAGTTTTACAGCCGTCCGGACATCTGTTTGTAGTAGTTTCCTTTTTTTAGCTCTTGCACCGCTACCGTTGGGGCGCAGAGACAACACTAACATGGCAAGCAATATAACCGTGATTGCAAATTTACCGGGTCCATCGTCAAACGTAGAAGAGCTGATGACTATTTTTGAGTTGAAAGGACTTAATTTGATGAACCTAGTAGCTCTCTCAGGCGGGCACACAATTGGTCTCAGGCACTGCAGTTCCTTCGACAACAGGCTGTACAATACAAACACGGGAGAGTGAGAGCAGGACCTGTCCCTCAGATAGAGTTATGCAGATTGTCTTTATGCAGTTTGCCCCGCAGTTAATAACACCGTCAATACCACCAACCTGGATTTCCACACTCCCGATGACTTCGACAACGAATACTACATAAATGTGTAGAATAATCAAATCCTTTTCACCTCTGACCAGAATCTGTATGTGAATTCCACAACTAGAAGCATTGTAGATAGCTTTACCTCTAACCAGACACTCTTCTTCCGAGATTTCGTAGTGGGAATGCTTACAATGGGATAGATTCAAGTCTTGACAGGCAGTGAGGCAGATATTCATAGCAACTACTCTGTTGTAAATGACGACCAAGTAGGCTTAGTTATACGTCCCGTGGTCAATCCTCAACAAGTACCAACTTATTCTCATTCCATCTAAATAGCTTTTTGTTGCATTGAATAAGCCACACTTTGTGTTTGTTTGTAGAAGTATGTGCCATGTCATGGAATATAATAGTCATTTCTAACAACTTCTCTTTGCAAAATTTCAAAGAGTATAAAACAATGTAAGCCAAAGATCTGCGGAAAGTATTACCTTAAATATTACGAAAATTTGCTTTAAACAACTTCAGTGTTACAGACGAAATACAACTCAGATAACATATTAGAATTTCCAAACTCAAATATTACTTTAATTGGCTAATGATTTTTTTTCCTTTAAGAGTTGTTAATGTGAAGGTTATGTTCACTGGCCTGCTTATATTATTTTCCTGTCATGTCTCATTTTCTTATCCTCATGTGTCTAAAAGTAGTGTTCGATGAGGTGTGTGTTATGAATCCATTGTTGCACTTATAAGGTGCTTAATTGTGATGTTATCCATGTTAGGGAGGGTTTTTGACCTTTTGGTTAATTACGATGTTATCCATAACAAATGTTGTAATTGTTAGCATTTGTTATGATCTTGGTTATTATGGGATCTTCGTGAGTTCTTAACTGTCATTAAGATGCGTTGAGATGATTACATATTTATGTTGGTTTGTGATTCTTAGATATTTGAGAATGGGACTCTCAATTTTTTTAACACATATGTTTAGTATGAGTTTTGTAACTAGTCGTATTATATTTATTCTAGCAATATTCTTGTGTATCGATAGAATTTTGGTAATGATAAGTGTAGCTATGTTATGTGCATGGTAGTGTCTTGCACAATAAATTTTATTTTCCATTGACATGTTTAGATTAAACTATCTAGTGATGTAGTAATTATATTGAGAGTTTAATATGGTTTGTATATTTCATTTCATTAGACCATATATGCTTACACAATTTATTGTGTTATCTTAATACCTTGACATGATTATGTGACATCATCTAACATATTATGTGTCTCTCTATGGGTTGTAGCAAACATATTTCTACAAAGGCGTTACCTTAGTAAAGGCGTTACCTTAGTAAGGTGGCACATAACAAGTACGATCATACATGGTATTAATTTTAGTAACGTTTTTTTACATCGATATATATGTATAAATAGGGATGATAGTGTAAAAGAAGAACCCAATAACTACAAGATAAAGGGTTATGTATCCACAATGTTTTTACAATTTTGTTGTAGATATTTTTGTTGAAATTGTGAATCCGAACTTGTGGACACCACCCGCAAATATTTTGTGGAACCATTACATTGTCAAAAAATTGTGATAATTACCAAAAATATAGCAATAATAGATTGTCACAATGTTACAATAAAAATTGTGACAATACTACAATAAAAATTGTGAAAATGATAAAACTAAAAATTTGTGATAATATCATAAATCAAAAGGTAGAATATTTTTTTTTCTTAATTCGAAAAAATATTACAATTTATATAATTAAAGAGTAGTAATTATATCTATAATAATTTAAAATTTATTTTTTGATTCACTTTGATAAGAACTAAATGAAGTTTTATAAAATTATATTAATAAAATATTATGTAAAATCTATTTTATAGAATAATAATTATAATGAATTTTCTAATAAAAACAATGTAGAGTAATATATATTTTTCCCATAATTTAGAGATGATAGAATAATCTTCTAATTATGTCAAAGGCATTCCCCCTATGGGAAAGACCTTTCCAGTCGTTCATGGCACTGGCATAAATTTGACGGGAATTTTGACACTTACGGGCGTTTTGACGTTTTAACGGGCTTTTACCTGTTTTCCCTGTTTTCAATCGTTCCATGGAAACAACGGCAGTTGCATGCTGCATGCGGTGGATTATTTTACGGATCAATTTAAGCATGAGAATCTCTCAAAGCCATAAATTTAATTCTGTGAATTTGCAGAGCTCGGGAGTATCGATCTCAAGACTGGAGTCGCATCTGTGGCTCAGGGCGTTCCCCGATGAGGGACTCAGTTTTCTGGAAATTGGCTGTAGCCGATTGTCTGATTTGAGCTTGGCATCAACAACAATTACAGACTCTGGTGTATCATACCTTGCGAGTTGTAGCCTGTTAAGGTCATTGAAGATCCCTTATTGCAGAGGAGTTTAAGGTCCTGGTCTGGTAGCGATCCCAAAGTCCTGTTGCTGGCTACAAGATATGTAGAAGTCTGCATGGCCCACTACTTTCATGACTCTTTCCTGCAATGTTTAATGAGGTTGATAGTGCTTTATTAATTCACAAACATAGTAATGGATATTTTCTAGATCGAATAGGTCTTTTAATTACTGGTTTTTACCTACAAATGTGGTTTATCACTCAAACGATATTGGCATGTGTTTAAGATTCTGATCGAGTATTTTGATTTACAAATTTTTGTCCAAGTGGAAGGGAAAATGATCTCCAACTTCATCATCTTGTATTTTATTTCAGGTTGATGTTAATGGGGAGCTTCAAATTTGAAACAAGAGGCTGTATATCCACCCCTGAGGGTAGACAACCGGTTTTTGGTTGACCCAAATTTTGTTGTGTCTGTTATTGTGGATGAACGTCTATTTTTTCAACCTTTTGAAGGGTCAGAAGTTTCAGATGAACTACTATATACTGCACCAAATATCCCAGGCAGATAATTCTCACCAACTGGATTATTTCATTGATTTCGATAACATTAATGAATTTAACAGAGTTTTGGAGGGAGGATATCTTGAACTTGATGATTTCTTACCTTCTCTAGAGGAGCTAGAGAATAATAATTCTTCTCTAGTGCAGGGTGATTGCTATCCTGATCACATAGCTCCAGAAATCCAAATACGCCCAAGGAAGGAGAAATGCCAGCAGGAGAAATGTCCAGAGGATTTGCTTAGTCAGTATACTGCCAAGAAAAGGATCCGTGTGCAGGTTTACCATGAAGATTATGTTAATCAATATGAAGAAGATACGTACATCACCCACCCTCGAGTAGGACTGAATAATATGGATATCAGTGATTCTATGTATGATCTACAAGAGCAAAAAGTGATTCTTGACACCTTCAATTGTCACAATCATAAGAAAGAGGTATGCAAAATCACTGTCAAATTTAGTATTTTGAATAATGTAAAACATATGGGTTTTTATTATAGAAGAAAATCATTGTAGAATCAATGTTTCTATCTTGTACTTATCTGAACCATGTTGTGACTGTAGCTTAAACTACTCTTACTTTTCTCAATTAGCTATCAATACCAGGGTTGCTACTTTCCCATTTGGGGGAGATGGAAGTGGGTTTTTCATTTGATTTTATGAATAAAGAGGAAGCTGTGTATACTTGTACGGCATGTGTTTTAGGTCTTCTTTATGTGATTCAATATGATATTATTGGACAGTCTGTAACACTGCTTCATGAACCTGCACCAGTAACTGTGTCACAGGAGATGAACAGTATCAGAGAGGGTAATGAGATGACTGTAATTCTAAATTTCTTGTTGAATAGATGTGAATAGTCATCCAACTTATTGTTGCATTGGAAATTTCATGATGGACTAAGAAAATATGCCATTTATTAACTAGTTTTAGTCTTATACTGTAGGTCCCCTGCATGACCATTATGAAGGTGGGCTTGGTATGAACTTTTGCAAAGCCAGTTTTGGACGTATGTGCAGTCCATTGCCAGGAGACTACACCCAGCCCAGAAATAGTAGAGCAGGTTCTGTACAGTCAAATGTACATAGATTCAACAATCCCTTACATCATTCTTTTATTGAAGGAGAGTCGCCAGCAGAAAAGATTCAACATATTGTACACTTCTTCCCCTACCCCACCCTAAATTAACATATTTTTGCATTATTTTGGAAATTAACTGTAAGCTATGATTGTTTTTGTTTAAGAATTACATAGCACGGTGCAGGAATGTGAAGACATCCCACAACACCAGTTTTAGAGTTTGATTATATTGCTCTTTTTCCTTGGATTTATTTTATATGAACCCCGTCTTACAAACTATTCACAAAAGTAGGCAAGTCATTGAATTTCCTTTATTATCTTAAGGTTGCAACTTGTTTTCTTTAAGCATTGAGCATAACTTCAGATCTCCACCTGGTTTTTAATAACTTGACAGAGGCAATCAAAAGCATGTGGAAAGCTTTTAAGTGCCCAACAGTATGGAGACCTTCTCTCTACATGTACATATCATTAGCTATGAGTCTGAATATTCAGGAAGGTAAATTAAAATGGGATAAGGATCCCAACATAGGCCTAGCATTCTCTCAGGTATAGCATTACTTTGGCTTCTGTTGTAGCCTTTATTGGCAGATCTTTAAAATTTCTTTTACATCCCTCGTTAGCAAATAGTAAACAAAATTTCTTCTACATCCCTCATTACCTATGCCAACTCTTCATCTGATTTATGTAAATGGGCGCTCTTGCCTAGATCCTCTATTACATCCCATGTTCCAGGGAGATTAGTAAAAATGCTCTAGAATAGTACAGAAAATTGTAATCCCATTTTTGTGTCATAGGAGCATAGGCAGATCTATAAGATCTGAGACTGGTGGTTGAGTCCGAATGGTCTCAGGCTTTGTTATACAACCTTTTTCTCTCTCTTCTAACTCATGTAGGTGATTTCTTCCAGATTTGGGCTTTGGAGGTAATCAAATAATGAAGATATGAAGATTTTTGCAATGAAACCCCAAGACAGGGTTTTAAGTAGCCTGATAAGAATAAGATACATTTCTGTTATTGAGGATCTGAGACGTGTATGAGGGGTGTTTAAAATAAGGAATCTTAAAGAATTAGATCCCTCCACTAAACAGGGAAAATACTTGTATTACAATTGTCTGTAAAACTTGTAGCAGGTAGGACATGGTACTTGTAGCACCATTCTCTGCAAAACTTGTAGCAGGCAAGTATTTAGATTTAGTGATTCCTGCAGTATAATTTTTAGAGGGTTTTGTACCAGGTTTGTGTGTATACTTATTAGAAGGTTTTTAATCAGGTATGGGACCAGATTCAATGTCTTCTCTTGTATACTCTTTATAAATTGACTTCATATTTGTCCCGATTCATTGATTTTGTAATTTGTTGCTTCTCTGCATGTGTGAATATCTTTACATCTCGGAAGAGATTCAAAGCCATCGCCACACGCAGCACACCAATAAAAGTCACAATTTTTGCATTCCCATGAGTCTTGACATTCAATATTTTCATTGCTTGTTGCTCCCAGGAATAGATTCACACTACCATTGGTTACATTGACCCTGAATATGCAAGAACATAAGGCTTAATGAGAAATCTGATGTATACAATAAATCAAATTTGCTTTAGTTGGTAATATTTCTATTCGTTAATTTCCTTTTGGAGCTTACACAATACATTGTTTAAGTATTTTTAAGGTTTTTTGTCTGGAGTATGGAGCAATCAAATGTGGATGGAGTTGTCTTTGACATTGGCATGTGAACACAAATTCTATCAAGAGAAGACAACAACACAGTTGTAAGGTATTTGGATGAATATGCAGATGGTAAGCACAGAGATGTTACAGGGAGCACAAGCAACACTTCTCATGGGCATTTGTTTGTGAGACAATATTTAGATAGTAGACAATATGAAAACTTAAAAGTATAGATCCAACAATTGGTGAGTACTCGCCTGCCCCAGAAAATGATAACCTGGCACAGTACTTGCAAACTGATTAAGGACCTGAAACTTACGAGTTTTGACCCTCAAAAACTCGCCAAAAGTCAGCTATCCTGCATAAGACTGTCCCACACAAAAAAAGGAGTCATTTTATAATTCAAAAACTCGGTTGTTTTTCTCTTCCTTCTCTACCAAGTGATTTTGTGTGTTTCACAGTTGTTGTGAGGTCAAATGTGTTCTTTACATTCATTTACCATATTATTTAAGAGTGCTTTATATGTTATTTAAGCTTATTTTATGAATTTATATATTTTTTAAGTACTGAGCCTGAGTCAATTTTTTGAGCTGCTAAAAAGTTGCAAAGTCCTGAGTTTTTTTATTTCATTCTTCGCTTATGAACAACATAAAGAACCTGGGCTACCTCAATGATGCTCCACAGGTCTTATCTTTAAATTTTCTGCTTGTTGAGCCCATTCTTGAGCTGCAACAAACTTAAAATCTCTCTTTGAACTCCTCTGAAATTAATTGTCTTCCCTATGAAGCATGTCTCTCTTGTTCTACCTCCCACTTGAGTCTCTCAAACTCTCCCTACAAAGGCATCTAAAAACTAATTTCAAGGGATTGGTTTCTACCTTGTAACATTTCTTAGCTTAACGCCTTAACTCATCATCTGATCCATCTCTTCAAATTCCTGGTTGATTCAAATCCCTGTGGGATTGAACTTGCCATGCAAGTGTCACTACTTTGGGGCCAATGGGCTGTTAAAATCATTTCCTGAATGAGGAGGGCCAAATATTTTGCCCAGGGTAATAAAGAATATATCTCCCCTAAATTTCATATTAGATAGGAAAGATAAAAATAGAATGTTCCTCACTTTCAACTTCGCGGAGTATTCATAGCCTACAAATCCAATCCTCATTGGGTATGTTGTGATGATTAGTCTCAATCCTGAGCTGGTGGGACCAAACCCCCAAATGACCCAATGAAATTCTCAAGCCATGAGATCAACGTTGTTGTAGGTACCTTGGTTGAACAATATTACCTTGATGAATTTCTTGTAGATATCATCCCTAACTGCATGGTTGATTTATTGTTTTGTAGGGGCCAAAATATCCAGAAAGTACTATCAGGGAGGAATATTATCAATAGAAATGAAAATCTCAATAGATACTTCTTAATACAATCATCGTTTCCTCCTCAATGCACATAGGGAAGTATGAGGCAACCTCCTATGATGAGCAAAGAGACAAATTGGGATATCTTTGTCACCTAGAGATTGAATCACCAAGAGAACAAAGCCTATGCAAATAAGTTGTAATCCTGAAGATAGTCTCCAACCTTACTTGGAGTAGTAAGAATCAATCAACAATCTCCATCTCTTCTATTGAGGCAGAATATAGAAGTTGAATAGAAGCAGCAAAAGAAGCCACGAGGATAAAACAATTGTTCAAAGAAATTTACATGGAAGTTAAAGTAAGTACTCCTCATTTATGTGATAGTAAAATTTGCATTGCTCTAGCTAATAATCCAATTCAACATAAGAGAATAAAGCATATAGATATTCATATGCATTTCATTAGAGAAAAGGAACTGTGTGGTTATGTAGATCTTCAATTTAGTCATACTGAAGACTAATTTGTAGATATATTTACGAAGCCATTGTGTGTCATAAAGTTCTAATAGTTTTATGAAATGCTTGGCCTTTCATATTTTTCATCGAGGGAGAGTGTGCATGACAATGCTACCACCTAATGGCCGGTCATGTGTTTCCTTCTTCACCTCTACACTTCTACTCCAATTAAAGTATTGTATAAAATATTTATATGATCTTAGTAAACTTTCACTCTAAGTTTAATGTGTAGTCTAGTAATAAAGCATAATATTGTCAAGGATGTCCTTACTTTATAAAAGTATACAAGAGATGCATGTATAGATTTTCCATGAGAAACTGCAAGATGTAGTCTCACAAATCATGCTTAGCCTAAATCATCACTTCTGATTTATGGATTCCAAATCCTTTTATACCAAAAGGCAAGTTTAGCACAATGAAGGTGTATAAATCCTTCAAACATGATATGCCAGCCTAAACTCTCATTGTGGTGTAAGGATTGTAAATCATGTTGTATAAATAGGTAATGTTGGCATATAAACCCCACTTAATATTAAGGGGGAGTGTTAGAACAATAATCTTAAGTAGGGTTTAAATACCCTCTTAAGTGTTCTTATAATGTTATAAACTTTAGTTTATAATTAAATAAAAAAATATGTAATATTTTTAATTATTTATCATAAAATTTAGGTTATAGTTTTAATTGATTAATTAAAATTAATTTATTAAGTGGATCGGTGCTTTACGAGAAGACACACCCATAAACCAACTTCAATAGGGCTCATGGGCCCCAGTAATTACGCCGAAGGCTTTCCCCTATGGGAAAGGACCCTGCAAACATTTCTACGACTGTCCTAATTTTGACGGTTTGACGGCCGTCTGGAAGTTTGTTTTTTTTCGCCTATTTTTTAATAGTTATTTTATTCTTTTTCACCTATTTTTAATAGTGTTTTTTTTGGGTGCATGTTGAATGGAGTGCAATGGTTTTTATTTTTAATAGTCGTTTTTGCTATTTTTGCATGCTGCAATGAGGGTTTGTGTGACGGATTTTTGTGTATAAGTAGAAGAGGTGCAGGTTTGCAATTTCACAAGATTCATCACAGTGCTAAGGATTTCAGGTTTGCAATTTCACAGGCGGGGCAATTTCATTACAGTGCTGAGGATTTCGGGTTTGCAATTTCACAGGTATTTATTACTCTGTTCTCATCAATTTTCCATTTCTGAGGATAGCGTTGAATATTCTTTATCACAGAGGAACAAAACATGCACCGCCGACAATTAGGTTTTACTGGTCTAGGGTTTTTCTCCTAATTTACTTCACCAACACCATTGCCGTGGCCAAAATTGGAATTTTTTGGCACACCATACCCGACTGGATCTTGTGCTACTTTTTTTCTAAGACTTGCAGAAAACCCTTTTTATTTATACACACGCGGTTTTAATTTAGTTCACCAGGGAATAATATTATGTGTATGATATGGTACTGGTATTGCTTGATTTCAGCAAGAAAAAGTTGGGCTAAATCACCTTTGTGATTGCAAATTTTTATTGGAAGATATTGACATCGGTGGGAATTTTAAGGGATGAAAATATGTAACTAAGCTAAAGCTGAAAACGGATACAATACACATACATATATTAGTATACAAGGTTCTCCTACACGTTTTATCTGTACTATATTATATATGTTCGGTGGGAATCCATTGACGTCAATTTACTGTTACCATCTTTAGTCCTCTATCCATAGCCAGTGCCCACGCTGTCTTTTCTGCAAGTGTTTTGGCCAAGGCATACCACAACTGCCCAACACATTCCTGTCTGCATCAACAGGCCACAAAACTCATTCTAAATTAAATAGTGTTTTATTTCATTGCCCTGATCCTGCAATGTTCAAATTATCTTCGGATTGAAAAACAAGGCCTTAACAATCGATATTCAAAAAAATAGTACAGAAAACTTATTAACAGATTGGCTATTAACAATCAGTATCAGTATTGGGAAAATGAGTAAAGCAAGGCATAAGTACATAAAGAAAACTAAAAAACTGGTATATATAAATTTTAATGACTACGGGCCAAAAAACTAGCTGACATAAACAATAAGCTTATTTCACCCAGCAATCTCCTGATCTTTGAAATTTTCGTTCATTGAAGCTTGACCTTCACAGTATTGGATCTTACACATGGGTCATTTTTGGAACAAGGAATCTGCAAGTTGTTTAATCTATATCGAGTAGAAATAGAAATTTGATACACATTTTCTTTTAACCTGCCCAATTATGCATATTGCAATTGCATTTTAAATCAAAACAATCAAGCCAAGCTTCAGGAATATATTTATTTTTTATATTTGCTACTGTACATTCTCTGATTTGCAACTCATGCCTCAGTTATGGTCAAAATAGAATTGTCTACCCTCCAACAACCAGTGCATATACCCTGCTATTCCACCCTCCAACAGCAAGTGTATATACCCCACCAGAGAATGTTATCACAGTTGAGAATTCTTTCCATGTTTCATTATAGAGTTGCATATGTTCTTTTTGAAATATGGATAAAGCCAATCAGAGGTTTTTTTGGAACTATAATTGTTTCCATTTTTTCGTTATACTTGTGTGCTCTTTCCCCGACTATTTTACTTTTAAGATCTTGCTTTGAATATAAAGGGTCTTTTTATTGAATTGCAGATCAACCATCAAACAAAGAATGTGTCGCTTTTTCCTTACTCAAAAATAATCTTTCCAAATTAGTGAAAATATGATACTAAATTTGAGGTAAATTCAGACAGTAACAGTGTGTATGGTGACTGGATATCAATTATGACTAAAAATCTGACTGGTGTGGTAAGAGAGGCCAAAATGGTGGTCATGATTTCATCCTAGATGTAGTCAACACTCTAAATGTATTCACTGCTACAATAATGTTCCTAAGAACAAGGATTATGAACTTTAGGCATCTTTATTTCCCGGTCCACAATAAGAATTAGCTGGCCATTTGCTTTTGATTCTATCTTACTATCATAAACCAGGGTTCTTTTGGAACCATACTTTGAACATTATTAGATTAAACAAATCACCATTTGAGAGAAGGTTATAATCAAACCAGGACCACTTTTCCCTTTTATCTACATAGAAATCATAGAATCCCTATTTCTTATGATACCCCTACCATCACAATCAATTTGGAACCATTCGGTCTAGCTTTAAAAGTTACAAGAATCAAAAATAATATATATTTTTCTGTTGTCAATTGCCTCATGCCAACCATGGAAGTGTGTTTTATTGCCAGCTACACACACATGTATGTGTGCATGCACATATATGCAAATTAAAAAAAAAATGTACGTCTCCTTCCCAGTTGAAACTTATATTTTCAATGGCACATTTTGAAGTTCTCATTATATAAATATGCATGGTATAGATGTTTCCAGTTTTGAAAATTGCACGATGCTTTGGATGGTTGTGTGAACTTCTCATACCCATGGGAATGACCATTTGTGCCATTTGTGCCTCTGCCAAATCTTCAAAAATTGGTAGCTTCTTCATTATACTTTCCACTTTCCTTTCCAATGGGACGTTGTATCTTGTATCTCTGATTTAACTCATTGGCGGTGGTTAATAGTTAGTGCTCCCTTGCAGGTATTCAAGTTCAACCATTAACTGCTAAAGATATCTACATAGAGTCAAGATGTGTGGGAACCATAGACGAATTGGAGAGAATATATCCTAAAAGCTGATTTTAATGTATTAGGTCCTCAAGAATTTGTGGCATCCAAACCAAAGTTAAATACAAGTGTCAATATGGGTGATGCATATGTTACAAAATCCCTTTGTTTAGATTCAGTTAGGGTTATATTGATATGTGATGCAACAGTCTGCTTATTCTTTAGGATGATAAGCTGACAAAAGGGTAAAAGAAATCAAATGGATGACATGCATTTATGACCATTGGATTGCAAATATGACTGCTACCTGTGTATTTGTCAAAGTTCAAATAAGAGGACTTAGGACAGTCCCATAAAATTTACATTACTTTGGGCTACTTTTAATTTGGTCAGCTTGCATTTGATGAATACATATGAAATGTTTATTGCAGTTGAGCATTTTAGACATGTAATTATTTGCTTTCAGGTTCTAAAAGAATGGCTCAATCAGTTTGCTTTCAGTGTTCCAATTGCCATTAGGGAATTAGTTTTTGTAGCTTTTGTTTGCCAGTTTGCATTTCAGAAGTTGCAATACTTGTTCCTATATCCAGACAAAATATGATTGCCTCCAACACTTATGCAGCCAGTACTCATCTCTTTTTCTCTCTAATTTGTATTTCAAAAACTGTAATGCTTCATGCCTCAGAAATATTAGCAGAACCTCAGAAATATTAGTAGAATTTACATGTTCTGGCATTCGATGGAAGTGTAATTATCGTGAGTTACAGTGTTTCTGATGTCAATTTTGTTTTCTTAATACTGCTTCAAACTACTCATTTATTTCTATTATAATAATTCTAGGGAAATGTGACATGATTATAGACAGTCCAGGTGCACAACTTTGAAAAACACTATGCAGATCTCAACACTGTCTGTTTTGTCATATTAGGTGGTGGAGCTGGGACAAGAATTTTTCAGATTTTCCTCTACACGAAGAAGGGCCAAGCCAGCAGTAAGTGTTTTGCATTCCATAGAAACATTTACCAATTTTATCTTGCTTTCCATGCGAACTTGTCCTGTCTTTCCGATATTTTTCAGATGGATAGTTTCTTTATTTATCTATTTTTATGTTGCAGCGACCACTACTTAGAAGAGATGCAATTATAGTTACCAGTATTTATATTTCACTTTGATATTTTTGATTTCTGGGATAAATGATTATTATGTTTTAGTCCATAAAAATATTGTGGCCATTCAACTGACTTACTGGTCCAAGCTCTGCTGAGCACCATGGCAATCCATCAATACTCATGTCATTTTGTTGTCTTCCCCTAATTTAGCTGTCTTTGCTAGCATACTGCCAGCCTCTGCAAAAACAACGCTTTCAAATAGGGTATTCATATCCACCAAAGCATTATGGAATGGGATGTTCAAATGTGGAAGCAAGTAAAGGCATGTCAACTGTTTTAATTTTGTATGGTTTACTTATCGTTATGATGATTGTGTGTTGAAGCAGCATAGGTGAGATTTTGATGGTGTCTTCTAACCGTATTTAACATTTTGTATTGTTTATATTTTTCCCCAAATTTTGCAAATGCTAATGAGTCTGTCGTAGCTTACGGTATAGATTTATTTGTTTGCACTACATAGCTCTGAGGGTTCAATGGTATATTAATATAAAATATACAGTTAAATTGTATTGGAAGGTTTAAAATATTTGATTGTTGAAAATTTTATACATTGTCAATAAATTGTGAACTGTTTGTAAACAGTAGCTGACTGTAATGATATTGTTATCCAGCCATGCCATGATATGGATTTTGTGGCCATATCTGGTAATGATAGCAATCCATGGCATCTACTTCTGGTATGTTTGTCTTTTTTAGACAGTTCAGTTTGCGCTAAGTGGATGGTTGCTTTAAAGCATTTGGTTAGCTTCTAATAGATTTTTGTTTTTCTGGGTAAGAGTAATATCTTTTATTAAAAGAGAGGAAACTTGTACCCTGCTCCTCTATTCTTTTTCTTAGAGTGGATTTCATGATTGCTTTTTTGAGGTTTAAAGATCTGCTTTATTGGATTCTTGTTCAATAATTTGTTGATGCCACTGTCAATAATGTGATCATCCATTTTGGCAAAGATAGTCTGCTTTTTCCATAACCACAACTGCATTATCTCTGCCTTTGTAATAACCAACACTGGATTATATTTCACCTACTTAAGGGCTATGATTTCATCAGTAGACATGTTCAATTTTGGAGGTATAACTGTTTTTAGATCCATGAAGCAAATTCTTTTATTTAAATTTTGTCAAACATTTCATGTGCCTTTACTACGCTTTCACAATTACATACATCTTTGGCAGCACACTTGCAAGATGGAATCATAAATTGTTGCCATATGGATTCTTGAAGATTTTAATTATTGCAAGAGAGTTTCCAAGAGATTTTAGCTCCCTCGGTTAGTAAATGGTTGCCTTGATAAGCGTACTACAATTTTAGACTTGTTATTGTTATTTTAGTCTGTTAATGGAAAAAAAACTATGAGACAACTAGGTCTCGACATAGCTAGCACACTGAAATCCTGGTGACATTGTTGTATCATTACAATTATGTGTATGCTTGAGTTTGTATCCAGGTTCAATTTGTGGAGATTTGCACGGTTTCCCTGAGAAATTTAGTGATACATGTAACCTGAAATTTATCTCTATAGAGTTTGGCTGATTCAGCACGTGATAACAAAATATGATGAGCAATAATTTATGGTTCCCCTGTGAAGTTTCCTACACTACAGTTGCCAAATAATTTGAATGGATAAGAACAACTCAAATAACTCCATCTACCCAAATTTGAAACCCATTTATTAAATTAAATTTAATGGTCAGATTTGATCTTTCCTGAGTCACGTCCATAATAAAAATATACAGTTTACTATTTTCTTATGTATGGCCTCTACTAATATACAATTTTTAATAACTCTTTATAATCTTTTTGGTTTTGTTGTATTATATTTGAGATTGAAATTAAAAATATAGAATAATCTTAATGGATGAGTGTCTCCTTTTGAATTCGCAGATACATTTAGTTTTAATAACTTCCTATTTCGTTTATTTGCAGGATATTTGTGCTTCTCTTTCTCTGACAGTAAAGAAAAGAGTGTTGTCTCTAGACGAACTTCAGGTGGGTTACAATACTGATTGAAGTTTTTATTCAATTGATCTCTTTATTGCATGCTATGGACTAAGGAATTATTGTAGAGAGTTTTGATGTTATTTTGTTTGGATTGTTCCATTTATATTTGTAATTGGCTCCAATCTTTTTCCCGAAGTGACATGTGGGGGCACGTGCCTTCGTCAATGACAAGATTCGTTATGTGCCGAGGGGCTCGTTCCCCAATGAGGCCATTTCGAAGCATCCCAAGTTGGACGTTAGACTGATCAGCGACAAGGCTTTTAAAGCTGCCCGTCATACCTAAGAACATCTTGGTGGACTAACATACTTATTGTCCCTCTATAGTTTAATATGATGCAGACTAGAAACACAATTCCCCTCCCCACAACGGGATTGACATTAACTACGCCTCGCTTGTAGAGGGAGGAAGATTTTAAGCGTATTCAATGTGTTGTTAATATTTTGCATTGCAGGCAACCGAAACCACCTAAAACAGTGATAGCTGAAATGATCAGAGATCGCCTCCACCTGATGCCAACATCCCCAATTTTTCTCTCCAAAATCCGAACAATTGGAGATCATTCACGAGGCTTCTGTTTGATTTATGATTCTAACGAAGATGCACTGAAATATGAACCACCCCAAAAATTGAGGAGAATGGGAATACCAATTGAGGCATCTGTAAATGGACAAAAATACAAGAAACGTGCTAAGAAAATTGCACAAGCAAAAAGCAAGAAATTTGATTTAAAGAAATAACTTGTAGTGGTTATTTTATAGTTTATAAGTGTTTTTGAAACAAACTGTAACTTGTACCAAATAATTCCATGTATGCATTGTGGCAATATACATCGGACATAGAATCAAACTTTTTAAACACATGTTCAGTTTATGTAATCCAACAACTATGGCTTTTGAATTTCTTTATCATTGTATCTCCATATAAATACCTATAGTTTTCTTACTTCAAGTGTATATATTGTTCTTATTGTCTTCCATTCTATTTGCTTAACATAATAATCTGTAATTCGTTTCAACCATGCAAATTTTAGTTCTTTTCAACCAAAGCTTTGTGTGTTATATAACTTTTTTGCATATTGAATTGTTAAAGGATTAGACTTCATGTTTTCGCTTTTTAGCACATATAAAATAATAAGGAAGCCAACTTTAAAGGTTCTCATTCTTTACAAATGCATGCTTTCATGAACACATCCTTCATTATCATGATTGACTGCCCTACAAGTTTACATTGTCCACCATATATTTGTAGAATTCCCACTATCGCGAGCATCTTTTAGTTGCCATGGAAATAACTTTGACACACGAAGGCATTACTCAATTGATTGAGAGGGGTTCCAATGTTGACCCCACATTTCAGATACTCCACTTGTCCTCCCTAAGGTCCATTCTCAACACTGGTGCCCAACATCGTGTTGACCTTTCAGATGGGATACATTTTCAGACAACACTTCTACCCTCCAAATTTGCAAGTCGTGTAACTGACAAATCAATACAAGAAGGCTCCATTGTGTGCTTACACAAATCCCTCGTTAGAATGATCAAAAGTGAACTGTAAGCTTCATCTCCAGCTCAATTATCAATGTACATAAACTACCTATATTAATTATAATTTCTTTCTGTTTGTTTTTTCACTCCGTTGTTCAGTTCTAATTCTATCCCGATTTCCTTTTCCATTGCAGGACTGTTCTTATCATTGAAATGGTTGTTCTTGTCGAAACACATTTGGTAATCGGTGCTCCAATCCATGACTACCAACAAATTCTCTCGAACACATTCAGTTGCCGCAAACAGATGCAAGTGCAAACGGGGTTAACAAATATTTTGTGAGAACACCAACTAAAATAAGTGCTTTGAATACATCTATGCGCATGTGGTCCGTAGAGGGTCGTGCCCTAGCAAAAACAACCCTTCGCCAATATCACAATGCAAGGGGAAATGGATCCGTGTTTGGGTTTGATTTTGTTGATTAGGAAGGAGGGGAAATCCACATCACTTGTTTCAACGAGGCCGCGGAAGCATTCTATGAGCAGATTGAGAATGGAAAGCTATATACAATTTCCAATGGAAGGATTGCGAGTATTGTT
>JAHRHJ020000148.1:0-100178 GCA_019776745.2 Taxus chinensis
AAATGATAACATAATAGATAATATAGTGAGTACCTTATGATTTCTGTAGAGAATGATAAGAATGTTTTGCCAAGTTGATAAGTCCAGCTGGAGATTAGGAAAGGTAAGTGAGCCTAGGGGTGAAAATTTATGTGTTGCACTGTAACTGTTGTTGTCGGTTATGTAGTTTTCTCTCTTCTTACGTATTAAGGTATGGACCTACAAAATAAAGATTATAAGGATAGAAAATGTCATGAAATCTATGAAGAGTGGGTATTCTGGGGATTCTCATGCCATCGTGAAGTTTTGTTTTGGATATTTTCCGCCCAGTGCAAGTGTTGGGGAGAGAGTTCCAATGTTACTCTCTTCCATGAGTTCCAAGTGTTTGGGAGAGATTTGTGTTTCTTAAACGACCCCTTGTGACCCCATCTCATCTCGCATATAACCTCAATTCACCTAAACCTTACACATTATTTAAGTAATTACCTTGTAATTGATAAATCCACATCACCTCCTACCACCTCATTTTGCCACTTCATCATGACTAAGCCCAACCCTAAACGAACCTAATTTAAGAACCCATACTTGGTCCACACTACACCATAACGAATGACCCCCTTTCTCGCACCCAACTGACCTCTATTCATTGACCAAGCCGCAACTGATCTCTCGGGAGAAAAGTAGGGACGGCGGGCGTATTTTACTAAAATAGTCTACCTAACTTTCCTTAACCGATATCTGGTTCCTACCCGACACGCCGTCGGTTACGTAACCGCCATCGTCTCCTGTAATGGGCTTCCTCCCCGAACCAAAATCAAACGGTGGGAAGGATTTTTGAATCAAGGAACCTCATTGGAGAGCGTCAACAAAGTCCAGATCTTCACTGTCGAGCAGAGACCAATTGAAGTAACCAATAAGCATTTCAGCAAAGGAGATCAACTTGCATCTTCGTCAAACGTAAGTCCATCTTTGCATGTCTTCTGTTATAGAACATTTCTTATGCTTTTTGACTCACAGTCCTCAAATCCATTTCGTTTTCTAATCACTACCACCTGCCATTTCATCTAACCATCCCTTCAATCTACCTCTCATCCCTCCTTTCCTAATATCACCCCATTTACAGCGTTACAAATACACACTACCAAACAACACAAACACCCCACAAACAACAACCTAACCGTTCAGATCCTAGACTCTACGATATCGGTCATCCGTAACCAACCGTCATCGGTTTATCATTAACCACGGCATCGGTTTTATCCTGACTATAACCATCAACCCAGCCTTCCCCTACCCAGTTCAACAAGAAATTTAATTGATATTCTTATAGTCTTTTTCTTGTTATTCATATTATCAGGAACTGACCGACCACATCGAAAGGAAGTTTTATATTTCCTAGCCCAAAGGCGTTTCCTCATTTATCGTCTAATTAAAAACTTTGTGGGTCTTGTGTTCTATTTCAGGTATCCTTTCCAAGACAAAAAGGAGTTCTTCGCAGTCATCCTGATCTTTCTCTACGGTAACCGCACATCATCTCGAACATTCTATAGTATTCCTCCTAGCCGCAACCCTGATCTGTTTCTAAAAGGAACGACATTCTTATTGAAACATTTTGGCCACGCCCTGTGGGACCCCATTTGGGTTCTCTATTTCTCTTGCTTTTTTTCATTTTAGGAAGCCTACTTGCTGGTTGTCTTGCTTTTTGGTTTATATTTCGTAAAGAATTTGTCCTTGCTACTAGTTTCGCATTAGTGAAAGATCTCTCTTTGCTTCATTCATCGAACATATTTTCACAAATTTGGGTTTAAACACGTGCATGGCATTCCTTCTTGTTGTTTTTTTTCATTCTAATGAACGAGATTAAGTAACAGTCGTACACAGTGGGGTGATATCCCGGTATTGGCAGGAAATATAATCTTACATCTCACTACAAACAACAACACATACTGAATCACTTCACAATTAACACAACAGCTCAAACTCCCCCCTTTTTCCGCGGTATTCCCTCCGCCCGATTGAGGTAACGTATAGCCAAAACAACTTGAAATTTTCCCATTTCCCCTAAGTCTCTTGTTTAGGATTCTGACATCATCTTCTAACGTCCTAAAGGCATACGCCCAACGATAATTAAAATTATACACCCTAGGGTTAATCTCTAGATTTTGCTTGGGCATCTTGCGTGATTTTTAGTTCTGTTTTCTTTCTCATACTCTTTCTTCTATGATCAATATTGGACAGTATACTACACGTTGTTTAAAATCAAATTAGTAGCCTTTTTAGATCTTGTTAGCCCAGACTTCTTATCACCGACCTCAGTTTACCTTGACCGACGTCGGCTTGTATAACCGACATCGATGACTAGACGATATCGTTACTGTCTTTCCCAATTCCGACAACCAGCAACCTCCAATTTCACCAGTCTGAGTTTGTTTCTGTTCCTGACAGATTGAAACCCTACTATGACACCTGTCCATGGTTGTTATCACTTCGAAACAAGCCGCTGCTAATGTTTTCACTGATTGCATCTGTTTCTTTCCTGAATCACCCCCTTCACCATTCTGTGGGTAATCCGCGGATACCAAGCGAGGTTTCCTAAAATTCCTTTGGAGAAAGGGACTTTGCCAAATTCTAGATGCTAATCTATGCTGTATAATATTATTTGTCTCATGGCCCCTGACCATACTCCCTGATGGGTCAGCTCCTGTTGGCATGCCTGTTCGTATACGCTGCTCCTTTAGCGCCCCTCCTCCTGATAAAACCGCCTTGCTTCCTGCACCTTTAGCCCCATCCTCCAATCCAACGGCTTCAGAGATGTCCTATGGCTCCGATTGGGCTTTCCTTTGGCTAATCTTGGACCCCGCATATCATTAACCCCCGACTGCCCCTACCTCATCCTCTTGCAGACTACGCCATTCATGACTTGTTCTCTGCCACTTATCCACACTGAGCTTTTCCTTCTCAAGCTCCTCCTACCTTTTTCATTCCCATACCGGATCCGTAACCTCACAACCTTATATGGGACATCCTATTATTCTGTCACCTCACATATTCATCCTCCATAACCTTATCAACACTTACCCACCATTGTTCCAGCGGAGGCCCTTGGCCCAATTTGGCCTCTGTTTACCACAACCGCACCATCAATCCCATCTCCACCACGATTTCATTAAAAAACAACAATGATGAAAAAATGCAAAACCTGGAGGCTTCTTGTTTCAGGAAGTCGTGCGCCTTGGACATCACGAGCAAGTTTTCGGGAGCCCTTTTCACCCTTCTGTCCCCCTTCATTCATATCCTCCCTCACTGGGAATTGCCCGCAATTTTTCCTCCTTTTAATAGTAAAGAGGATCCTCAACAACACTTGCGATCATTTAGACATGTTGTTCTTTTGCCCCTGCTGATTCCTTGTTACTTACTCCGCACCTTTTCCCATGTCTTATCAGGACCTTCCTTGAGTGGTACAGGCCTTAACCATCACTCAATCTTCTCTTTTAACCACTACAACTCCCATCTTTCTTGGATCACTTCTCCATTTAACATTGCTAAGGTAAAGTATCCTCACCGACCTTTATGCCATTCGACAATTCGAAGACGAATCCTAATCGCCGATTTCCGTCGTACGATGGGCGTGGCCTTATCACCTCACACCAACTTAATATGCCTTGCCTCATGCTGACCTTACGAACTTTTCACCGGCCTGTCTACTCCGATTTCTCCTCCTCTTCAATTCCACTTCTGCACCAGTTGATGAGGCCTTTACCATGGCTCGGAAAAACCAGAAATTAGACAGCCTTAATAAGAGAGAAATTGCGGTTTTTGCGCAACAAAAAACCCCCAATTTCCGAACTCCTGATTCTACCATAAACCAATCCACCACTCCTCACGTGTCCACTTCTTCTAAATCAAAAGGAGCTTTCCACGCGGTGATCAAATCTCAGCGCCGTCCAATACTCCACAAAAACACCTATAAGTACAAGCGAGCCCATCAATTGCACTCCTTAGGATAAACCTATGGCCTCATCTTGGAAACATTGCTCAAATCCGAGGCTATCACTTTGCCTCTTGTTAAACCTCACTCTGGGTTTGACTCCACCCCGCGCTATCACCTTCCGGTACAAAGAAAATACTTCTGTAAATTTCCCAAAAAAAAAAACCGCGTAAAGGACATAGTCCCCATGAAAACTGCAAGAGTTGAAAAACATAGTGCAGGAAATGGTTTGACGCGGGGATATAACCCTCAATAATCCTAATGCCCCCTTCCAACTGAAATTTGAAATCTTCAAACAACATTCCCGAAGCACTCTTCCAACCAACGTAAACCACCGGATATCCTTCAGCCGAGGAAGAGTGTTTTTCATGAGATCCTTGCAGTCTTTGATACCCAGCCCAAAAAGCCTCTATCGACAAAATTTTGAATCAAGCCTATTCACTAACAAAAGGAGCCCAAACTCCTTCCACCACCATCGAACCAAGCGAACATGTCCTTTACTCATAAAGGAGTTAATAACCTGCCCAAACTTCTCTTCTCCCATCGATGAGTCTTCTTATACCAACCACATCCCTACAAGAATTGCGACGTGTTATCTAACCTATCTATTTTCCAGATTTCCCCTTCTACCTCTACCCCTCTTGCTGCACAAGAGGCAGGTATGAGATGCCACCTTTTGACATCTTAGACGAGGATCTCTTACAAACACACCCTACAACCTACATCACCAATTCTTTAACATGACGAGATCTATCGAACATGACCTCTTACCATTAGTTTCTTCCTTCATCGCCTAAAGCTTGTCAACGACCAGTTACCCCTCTTGACATCTATTGATACAAGTACCTCATTTACCTACCCCCTGTATCCACCTCACAGTGGAACCTGGAATCACCACCCACCTTTCTTCGTCAAAATTTACAATTCAAACCTAAGAACTGTCATTCTCCAGAAGATAACGAATCCTATTAGAACGTTTGAGTACTCCCTATTTCTACTCAAATGCAGATGACTGATCCCGAGACCTCTACCATATACCACCGAAGCGTTACAGAAACTCAAAATGCCTGTATCCTCATTCTTACCCCCGCATCTATAACCAAGGTACCCACCACTCTAATCCACCAACCAAACCTCCCGACCTTTGGGAACCTCCCAATAACCGTCTAACACAACCCGCCTAATCGACTAGATTATCCAAAAATAAAAGGCCCGCCCTGCCACGCTAGGAGACCACTCAAAACCCGTGCCTCTATCACAATCAAACCATCATCGTCATACCTACCTTCCATATTAGACCAATCATCCTTCCACCTTACACCAATATATCATACCTCCTGGTTTTCTTTCAAAACGACCTACACCTTCTGCGCCATACAGGGATCAAAGGGAATATCAACATTATCACCCCCTGCATCCCGGTCCACCAATCAACCCGAAACAAAATCCTCATCACCGGATTTATTCCCTCATTTCTCTGCTGCTACTTTCCCCCTTTCTCCGTGGTTGTGTCCCCACTACCACGTCCTCGAGCTTTATCATCTAACCAGCTGAATTACTTCCTGCGCCAAAGAACCACATTTAGTGAACGCAACCGTGTGTCCAACACCCCTTGGCTTTAACCAACACCACCCACACTAACCCACCATATACCCAACAGTTATCGAAACCCAGACAATCATACCCTCATTCTCTTCTCTGATTTTTGACCCACTCAAGGATCTTTATGCCCAACTACTTGCTATGTGTTTGTAGAAATGCTAACCATTCCCCCTACCCCCCCACTTAGATCCTTATGACCCGTCTAAAACCTCGACCTATAGGTATTATGATGAGTCTAATATCTGTGCTAACACCGCCACCATGACCTGATGTGGAGGGATGCAAACTTTAAACAAACCATCCTTCGGCATCACCCCTCTCCCAGCTCAAGGTTAAGAAAATCCACTTCGAAGGGAGAGACCTTTTAGTTTCCATCCCTCTTGAAGACCATGATTTTATCCCCAATCATCTCCTCATCTCAGGTCTACAAAATAATATGATTAGGTTGCTACTCTAGCGTAGAAAAACAATGGAAGAAAGCAAAAGAAACCCACCCTGCGGCATCTTTTTTTTCTCCATCCAACATCCCGATTGCACCCCACCTAAAGTGTTATTCACGTACCAGCCGCCTATCCCTTCTCCTACTGGTATGGCCCACCAACTAATATCAAACAACTTCACCATCACCCGTAAAAATTACACTATATGATCGCATTCAGACTTCTGAATCTCATTGACAAGCTCTTGTTTGAAATTCTTCAAGGATCGAGGTCTTACCTAACTGAAACCCTGCCTGTTGCCATCGCTCCATTCTAACACCCAATCACTTTGGCCCCTCTCTCCAAACAACCCCTCCACCTCCAACCACTTCTGTCTCTGTCCCACAAGCTGCTGCCTGTCATTCTCGGACGATGAAATTTTGACTTTGGTAATAGAAGAATCCTGACCCTGGCCCTGTTCATCTCAGCTGTCCGGGACCTTCGTGTACGTCGTGTTTGATGACGGGGGTGCTAAGCCTAAATATCAATGCTCTTTCAAATCTTCCAACAAATGAATATACCTTCTAGCTACATGTGTGCCAACCCCTCATGTTGTGGGTCATTCAATGAAATTCTATTAAACCCTCTACCTTGGTCACCGTGATCCCTCAACAGTCGGGTAGGACCACGTACTTTACCCCCGAACTCTCTTCTATGTCCTTGACGGAGAGTTCCATTATATTGCTGGGTTTGTCCCTTGGATCCCGGCCATGGATGCTTTTCCCGCAACATTACATAGATGGCATAAAATTTGAGTACGAAGGGAAGTTCCTAACACCAATAGCTGATCCGCCCCCCTTTAAAACCTGTAATATGTTATTACCACCCAAACGATGTTGCTTGTACCAATCAAACCCCCGTTCATTCAACCCAACCATCCTCTTCAACTGTGCCTCAACCTCCACCTCAACCACAACCTACGCCTTCCACTGATGAAACTACCATCGGCAAACTCCATTGATGAAATTGATCGGCCTATCATTGAAGACTACCATTCAATTAATTATGAATCAGGTAGCCTCTTTGTGGAATTGAATTCTCTAGCTAGAGATGGGCCTTCATTTGATTTTGAAAATTTTGCTTCACATTCTACACCTTTCTTTTCAGAGGTTGATAGGGATTTCCAAGAGACAAGGCCTTTGGGGGATATCCATTTTGAAAGTTATACTCCTATGTTCCAAACACCCTTAGCCCCTTATCAAATTGTCACCCCTCTAGGGTCACCTCCTCAATATAGTATGGCCCAACCCCCACCTAGACCTCCATTTGTTGTAAACACTTTTGGACCTATAAATTTTGTGGGGATGGCTGGTTATCCAAATGCAGTGCCTCAAGATGTAAGGAACAAACTACCAAAGTTCCAAGGGAACAATGCTATTACTGGTGATCAACATCTAAATATTTTTATCAATATGATGGAAGACTTTGAGATTGAACATGAAGATGTATATATCAATCTGTTTATCCATACCTTGGAAGAGGATGCTAGGGACTGGTATAAAGCATTTCCAGATAACTCTATTGATTCTTGGACTAGAGATGAGTAATGCATTTAGATTGCAGTATGGTGATAGAACTGACCCTAGGTTTCTTTTGACAGAATTTGAAAATATCAAAAAGAATCCTAATGAGTAAGTAGATGATTTCAACACAAGGTTTAATAAGACCTTGAGGAGATTTCCTGTTAGGATAAGGCCTTGTGATGAGTCATGTTTGATCAAATATTCTGATGCATTTGATAAAAAGGCTGCATATTACTTAAGGGACAAGAACCCCACAAATTTGAGGCAGGCCTTCACCATGGCTCTACAAATAGAGAACAACATCAAGGCAATTGGAAAGCCTCCAAAGAGGGAGGGTGTAAAGTTGGTTAACCCAAAGAAACCTCAAACAAGTAAAGCTTTGCTGATTTGGAGGAGGTTGTGATAACTTTGGCAGGGGATGTCAAAGAAATTTCCTACAAACTAGCCTGGGCTGAGAAGGGAATTGGGTAGAGCTCACAAGGTCAACACAAGCAACAAAGCCAAGACAGGTTTACAAATCACCAAATATCTGATGACAGAGGCAAAGGACTTGTTGGATTTGGAAATAGGCAGCCCCAAGGCAGGGAAAACAAAATGGTGCCTGACCCTTTGGCTATCAGAGTTGCTGTTGTGGAGGAGATAGATGTCATTGATTGGTGTGACAAATGTTTCATGCCTCATGCTCCTTGTGAAGAAGATCAACAAGAAGAAGAAGAAGATGATGATGATAATGATGATGATGTCTGCATGATGGGTTGTTCCACAAGCTTACAACAAGGGGCAACTTCAACTGAGGTGATAAGTGCCCGGACTGCTACCACTTTTTGGGACTACATTCATAGGGTACCTATTCTTCCTCCCTCTCATACTTTAGAAGTAGATATTGTACAGGATTTTGAATTTCCCAATAATGACTTTGAATATTTAAGGGCTTTAATGATAAAGAAGTATGATGGAGGAATTCCATCTGAGGAAGATAGACAGTTACTGATGAATGTTGTTGTTGCTCAAGAGAAGGAATATAACACAAGAAGTAAGGCTGTCAAAGGGACAGGGCCTCAAGCCAAGCCAAAATCTCCCTTACTTTCAAACATTCCTAAAGAGGCTCCTAAGAAAGATGCATCTGCCAAAAGCCCTATAGTTCCAAACAAAAATCATACCCCTCCTCATGCCCAAGTTATCAAAAATCATGTACCACCTAATGAGTTTGTTGGCTTTCCTTCCAATAATTCCTTTCCAAGAAATTCCCCATATGATATTGCCCAAGTTTTAAGTCAAATCAAAGTCTCTGTTCCAATTTTTGAGTTGCTTAGGATTCCTGAGCACAAAAAGAGAGCATTTGAATACTTGGGATTGAAAGAAGAGAAGACTGCCCTAGGCAGAAATGTAAATATTGTGGAGACTCCTCCAATCATTCAAGAATTAGAGACACCACCAGCATTGGAGGAGCTAGATGAACCACCTGAGGTCTATTTGGGGACATCCTTGGTGGACTCTCAGATGAATGTGGATCCATTCTTCACCACTTTGATCATTAAGGACAGACTGCTGCACAACTGCATGTTTGACTCAGGGGCATCATGTAATGTCATGCCTTTGGAAGTCATGAATGAGCTAAATATCAAAGTGACAGTAGCATATGGGAAGTGCACTGCCATGGATTCCAGAGAAGTTCCAGTAGTGGGATGTGTGAAGGGTTTGGTGGTGCAGCTTGCAGCTTACCCAGGTAAAAATTTAAAACTTGATGTTGTCATTGTTGACTACCCAGCCAAGTGGGGCATGCTATTGTCAAGAAAATGGGCTGCAAGTGTTGGTGGGAGTGTCCAAATGGATATTTCCTATGCCACCATTCCAATTGAGGGCAGCCTTGTCAGGTTGTATGGAGAAAAGAAAATGTTGCATCTTATTGAGGATCCCAACAATGCATCCTATGAAGTATTGTACACAAATGTTGATGCTGACAACTTTGTAGGATTTGCTGATGGAAAGGAGCACAAGATTGAGGAATGCAAGGTGTCTTGAACAAGCGGGATCTCCTTGGACTCTATTTTTTGATGGAGCTTGCTCCAAGTTTGGGAATGGTGTTGGTGTTGTTCTACTTTCTCTTGGTCAGGAAAAATTTGTTTTTTCCTTCAAACTCAACTTTGAGTGCACCAACAACATTGCTGAGTATGAGGCACTATTGTTGGGTTTAATAATTTCTTGGAAATATGGTATCAAGGACATCATTGTCAAAGGAGACTCAGAATTAATTGTAAAACAAGTCAGAAAACTATATGCCACAAAGAATCAGCGAATGAAACAATATAAACATGCAGTTTGGGATCTTATTGAGATGTTTGATTCATTCAACATAGTGCATCATGATAGGAAATTCAATGACTTGGCAGACAAGCTTGCAGTGTTGGGGTCTTCAGTTTGACAATTGTACAATGTCCTTATATTGTGAATATGATGTTGAGGTATTGACAAGACCCTCTGTCCCTGACAACATTAAACACTGGCAGGTTTTTGATGATGACACTCATATCAGAAGATTTCTGCAAAACAAGGGAGAGTTTGCTGATCAATGCATTGATTTGGAGCCAATGGTATGTACAACAGAGGGAAAGGAAACCTTGTTTGGCAAGGGCATCATCCAGCTAAAGACCAATACCATTCCTAGAGGGTTGGTTGCTCTTGAGTCCAATTTTGATAATGTTGATCGCATTGTTAACAGATGCATAGCAGCCTCAAGGGATATTGAGGAGCATGATCTTGGTACAAAGGAGAAGCCAAGGAAAATTTGGTTAGGTAGTAATCTTAGCAAGGAGGAGAAGCAGTCATACATCCAATTGTTGAAAAAATACCAAGATTGCATGGCTTGGACCTATTCTGAACTAAAAGCATACAGAGAGGACCTGTTTCAGCATGAGATTCCCTTGGAGTCTAATGCAAATCCATTTAGGTAGAAGCAGAGGCCCATCAATCCACTCTTATCTCTCAAAATGCAAGAGGAACTGAAGAAACTGAGGGATGGAGGGATTATTCAGCCCACAAGGTATTCTTCTTGGGTTACAAACCTAGTGCCAGTGAGAAAGAAGAATGGTGACATCAAGCTGTGTGTAGATTTCAGGAATCTGAATAGAGCATCAATGAAGGATAATTATCCTTTACCAAATATGGAGAACATGCTGCAGTTAGTGACTGGTTCTGAGTTGCTTTCCACCTTGGATGGTTTCTCTGGTTATAACCAAGTTGTGGTGAAGGAATCAGAAAGGATCAAGACAACCTTTACTACTCCTTGGGGGACCTATGTTTATGTCAGGATGCCCTTTGGTCTGATGAATGCTGGAGCCACCTTTCAAAGAGCAATGGATGTTGCTTTTGCTGGTTACATCAATGAGTTTATTGCAGTTTATCAAGATGATGTAACTGTATTTTCTAGAAAGAGAAGTGACCACTTGCTGCACTTGGAGAAGATGCTGATTAGACGTAGAGAATATGGCATCTCACTCAATCCAAAGAAGTGCCATTTTGGAGTGCAGAAGGAAAAGTTTCTTGGTCACATTGTGTCACAAGAAGGAGTGATGATTGATCCAGAAAGAGTAGAGGCCATCAGCAAGGTCCCAATCCCAAGAACCAAGAAAGGAATTCAGTCCTTCTTTGGGAAGATAAACTTCATCAGAAGATTCATATCAAACTTTGCTGAGTTGACCATTCCAATCACTTCCATGCTGAAGAAAGACCAGGTCATCAAATGGGAGGAGGCTGCCATCCAAGCTTTCAATGGGATTAAAGAGGCACTAAAGCATGCACCTGTTTCTAGCAGCTCCAGACTATAAGAAACCTTTCCAACTATTTTCCTTTGCTTCAGAGAACACTATTGCTTCTGTCCTGCTGCAGAAGGATGATGAAGGGGCTGAGAGGCCAATTTCCTTTTTCAGTAAGGCCTTGCAGGGGGCTGAGCTGAAGTACACTATCATGGAAAAGCAAGCATTTTCCTTGGTAAAAGCAACAAAGGTTTTAGGCCTTACATTCTAATTTCTAAAGTGGTTTCTTATGTTCCCCACACCATGGTGAAGGACATCTTGTCAGAGATGGAAGTCTCAAGAAAAAGATGCAGGTGGGTGAACAAGTTGCAAGAATATGATATGGATATCCAAACCATGAAGTTGGTGAGAGGTTTGGGCTTGGCTAAGCTTATGGCTGAGAGAAACTTGCAAACTATTGAGGTAAATGAGGTAGAAGAAGAAAGGGCAGGTGTTTTTTGAAAGGTTGATGAGTTCTGAGTGGTACAAGGATGTAATTTTCTATCTCAGACACTTATACTGCCCTGAGTATTTAAGTAAGAACCAGAAAAGAGCTCTTAAGTTGGCTTCCCAGAAATATGTCATCACTGATTATGGGTTAGCTTGGAAGAACCTAGAGGGAGTCCTCTTAAGGTGCATTACTGAAGAAGAAGCCCCCAAGATAATTGTTGATCTCCATGGAGGAATTTGTGGGGGGAATTTTGCTACAAGAGTAACAACACACAAGATCCTGAGGGCTGGTTATTGGTGGCCAACTCTCTTCAAGGATACAACTCTTTTGGTTAGAAGATGTGAGAGTTGTCAGCACTTCTCTAGAAGACTGAAAGCTTCAGGCTCCCTTCCTTTGTATCCTGTATCAATTGAAGCTCCATTCAAGCAATGGGGAATGGATTTCATTGGTGAGATTTCAGACCCTTCAAGTGTTGGCCATAAGTGGATTCTTGTAGCCACTGATTACTTCACCAAGTGGGTGGAGGCAATCCCCACCAAAAGAGAAACACACCAAATTGTCATGGATTTTCTGTTGAACCATATCATTTGCAGGTTTGGGGTGCCAGTCAAGATTGTTGCTGACAATGCCATGAGCTTTAGAGCTAAACCTTTGATGGCAATGTGCAAGGAGTATGGGATCAACTTGACATATGCCTCCAATTACAATCCCCAAGGAAATGGACAAGTTGAGTCCAGTAATAAAAACTTGCTGAAGATTATCAGAAGAACCTTGGAGCTAAACAAGAGAAAGTGGGGTGAACAGTTGAAGTTTGTTGTTTGGGCAGATAGGATCACTACTAAAAGAGCCACTGGAAAGAGTCCATTTGAGTTGGTGTATGGAACTCAGGCCCTGCTACCCCTTCATATGCAATTATCCTCATATCAGTTCATTCAATAGCTGGAGGATCAAGAGGTAGGTCCCTATGATGCTCGCATTAACCAGATTGTTGAACTTGATGAAGAGAGGAGGGCATCCCACCAGAGGCATGTAAAGTTCAGAGCAAGGCTGAAGAAGTTATTTGACAAGAAGGTCACTCCCAGGGCCTTCAATGTTGGAGATCTTGTGCTGCTATGGGATAGCAGACATGAAGATAAGGGAAAGCATGGAAAGTTTGACTCATTATGGATGGGCCCTTACTCCATTGATATCAAGATTGGTGAACATACCTTCTTCCTCAAGGACTTAGATGGTGAACTACTCAAATTTCCTGTTAATGGCAGGCATTTGAAGCATTTCTTGGATTGATTCCCCTGAATCAAGGCAAAAATCTTGTGTACAGTGTATAGTTTGTTGTTTGTTTCCTGTCTTTTGTGTTTTTGTTCGTTCTGGTCCTCGGTGACCTATTTTTGCTGGTTTCTCTGTTTCATTTTTTGGGAGATGGCTCTATTTCTCTACTCTGCAAGTTGACTCTATTGCCCAATGGATATTTTTGGCACTTGGTCTACCTTTGTTCTTGTGGCACTCACAGGGAGTGCCCATCCCCGAGTCGGAGCTGATGTTGGTGCTCAAAATAGTCTCGCCCAGTTTTCCTTTGAAAATCTATCGATTTATGGCCTCTGTCACTTTCTTTTTCCCCGTGTTGTGCTTGGTTAATCTTTGTTGCCATTTTTAATCTGTTCCTGGGTCGTAGATCACTTATGGGTCCATGGTTTTCTCCTTGTTTCTTTGTTCCTCCTGGAAAAGGTCTGTAATTTGGGTCTCCCGTTCTCTGTTCATCTAAAAACTCGGGTTCTCCCATATTTTCCATTCTCCATGGTCGGGATTTGTTTTCTTTGTCGTTTCTACCCTAAATACTTGAAGAAAAATGAATGGATGTGTCTCTGATGGACGTATTTGAGCCTTGTAACATTTCTAAATTCTCTGTCCTTGGAGAAATTTTCATTTTCGGGCTCAAATGATCATTTTTTTTGTATTTTATGGTTTGACGGGTGTTTCTCCTGGTCAAATTTACATCCTTGCATCAACAGGGGATGTGGCACCTTTTGGAAATTTCTATGAATCACCTCAACTTAAAATGTGTCCACGTGGAGGAACGACGCTCGTTTGAAGATCTACTTTTTGGTTTGGCCTTGGAGTAGCACCGGGAGGACACGTGGAGGTTTCCACTACTTTTCCCAGACTTAGATAAATTTTATGCAGCTAAAATAGTTTGGCGGAGAACAGGGACACGTGGCGAGCCCGCGCTCACTCAGAGTCTTTTAAAGAAGCACCAGGAGGACACTTGGAGGCCTCTCCGCTCACTTTGCATTTTTCTTGGACTTTTCAATGGCCAAAGGAGACTGCCCCAGAGCATGACACTTGGCACCTTCCACTGAGCTTCGAGCCTTCAAACAAATTTTTTTGGGCCAGGACACGTGGCGAGCCCGCGCTCATTCAAGGTCTCAATTTTTGGGGACCATCTCAAGGTGTGCCATAGTGACACGTGGCAGTTTGACAAGTGACCATCAGAGGCAACTTAGAATTTTTTCCTCTTATGCTCAAAAGGGTTAAGATATCAAAAATGGCCCGCAAGCCCGACAAAGGATCAGTCAAAGTTTGTTTCAAGTCAAAGGGGCAGGGAGGTGGACCATCGGGGGTAACTTACATTTTTTGCCCCCTAATTTTCAAAGGATCGAAACATCAAAATGGCCCACAAGCCCGATGGAAGAAAGGTCAAAGCTTGCTCCAGTCAATGGCGGAGGTGCGGGCCTTCAGAGGAAATTTGGAAAATTTTCCCTTTGTGGGAAAAAGAGTTAAAAGTAAAAAAGGAAGTGTGGTTCCGCTGGGACCCACATTGGAAACTTGAAGCGGAAGGGCGGAGCTGTGGGGAAAACTTGGAAAATTTTCCTTTTTCCAAAAAGAGGGTCAAATGGCAGAATTTATCCACGGTTCCTTTGGGACCCACCTCAGGACACGTGTCAGGCTCATTTCTCAAGGGTGGAGGTGCGGAACAAAATGTGAAATTTTTCCATTTTTCCAAAAGTTGTAAAAGTCAGAGGGAACCCCCAGAACCTTTTTATTTTTAAATTGAATCTTCCACGTGGATGGCCCAAATTCAAAGGAGAAGATCAATGACAGCTGTGAGTTTGAATCTGATTTTCCCCCCATTTTACTGAAACATGCCTGGAAGTGTGAGTCTTCATGATTTCTTGGTATTTCCTACACGCCAGGCAGAGAGGGGAGTTAATGTTGATATCTGAGTTTGGTGGGGAGATCTGGAAGATGTCTTTCACCATTAAAATGGTCTGACTATCGTGCTCGATCAGATTTTCCATTTTTCTTCTCCCAAGCATGCAAGGAGCCAGATTTGACAGATTAGGGGTGGAAGTGGTTGGAAAATTGAAGAAAGAGTGATCTACCAGAGGAAGGAGTTGAATGCGGGAGATATTCGATGAGATCTGCCCCCTCGAGCACCTGGAAACTTTTTACAGATCTGATTCTGGGAATCACGATCGTGATCATGGCAAGCACTGGTAGCACTCAAGGTCTAGATTTTGGAGGGGAAAAGGGTCTCTATTGTAAATGTTATAAATGGCACAAATTTTTCATGCAAATGGTTGGAGTGTTAGGGGTCGGGACTGAATTTTCTAATAGAAAAAAGTTTGACAGAGCCCATCATTTTGAGAAGCCATTTGAGAAGCTTGTATATCTCTTTTGTATTAAATCTGATCATGTCAAGGTGGTTGCAAGTGTACAGCCATTGACAAGCTCTGAGACTATTCTAGAAACTTTCCCCTACTGATAGATTTAATCAAATTCGAGTTATTCTGTGTTGTCTTGAGAAAAATGTGTTTGTTTTATTTCTGAATGTATGCGAGTAGTTTTTCTTGTTTCTGTTGCAATCTTGTATTAAAATCTGATTCAATCACACAGGCCTTAATCCTTGTGACAGTTTAGTGGCATCTGCAATTTCATTTCTCAGAAGAGCTTTCATCTGGGATTGGAATAAATGATTTAAAATCACTTTTCTTTCATCTGTTGACAGAGATTGTCTGTAAGCCTCTGGGTGTACCTTAGGCATGATTTGACTCAGATCTTGATGCTTTGTTGGATTTTCTAACTTGAGCCTTCGTGATAGAATCTCAAAGATTGTGTGAAAGAGTGTTAATCTGGGCCTCCATTGAAGCACATATTCTAGTTAAAGAAACATTTTAGCTATTATGTGGCATTCTGTTGGTTTAACCTTCCATTTTGTAAGATTCCTCAAGGATCTGGTGAATCAAGTTCATCCTGCCCCACCTCCCACCAAAAATTTATTCAAAAACAACCAATCCTACCTGTACTACCCCTGTTTGTCTTGTGTGCATACAAATGCATAATCTCTGTTACCAAAACATGCAGAAGCAATCAGGGTCCCAAATGTCTTTAGTAACCTTTTCCTTGTTGTGAAAATATCTCCATGATCTGGAAGTGACAACTCGTGAGAGTCAGATTTGGTGTGTTGATCATATTTTCCCAAGGTCTTCTCTATAAAATTTATGCAAAAGAAGGATTTACCAGCATTCTTCAATAACAGAGGTTACAAAATAGGTTCTCTTACCTTGGTTGAAAGGCACAAGCTAAAATAGTTAGGATCAGATCACATCCTTTTAAGGTGCTACCCACCCCTTTCAAAACCTGAGTGCTAACAAGTCAAATAGATTGCTTCCCCGGCTACAAAATGACATACATGATTATCTATCTGCCTCTGAGTGTCCTGTCAAATCCATGATGTTGCTTGGTCTTTGAAGGAGATTAAATCGTTGTGGAGATAAACATGTTGACCTTAAATTTTGTATAGATATCAGAAGAAACATAAACATGTTGACATGAAGGTTTTCACGGGTTGGGCAAGGCAAATTCTACGGGGTTTACTTTATCTCCACAGTCGTAATCCTCCAATTATTCACAAAGACTTAAAATGTGACAACATTTTTGTTAATGGTAATCATGGTGAGGTCAAAATTGGGGATCTTGGTTTGGCCACTTTACTGCGGCAAGCACATGCTCACAATGTTATTGGTAAGTTTTGTTTATATGTTTTTCCTTTCATGTGGTTGATGTGTGCACTCTCTAAGGGTGGTAATCATTGGGTCTAATTAAGTTTAGCATTTGCTATCATTAGGAACTCCTAAATTTATGGCTCTAGAACTTTATAGAAGATTATAATGAGCTGGTTGACATCTATTCATTTGGTATGTGCATATTAGAGATGGTGAATTTTGAGTATCCATATAGTGAATGTAATAATCCAGCTTGGGATACCACTTAAAAATGCACAAACTATTGAAAACTTGCAGCCAAATAAAATACTGATTTATGCAGATTTTTACAGTAAGGACAACGAACTAAATAAAATCTATATCTCCCTAAATATTCATTTGAATTACTTGAAAACTTGAAGAGGGCTTGATATTATTATAAAGGACATAATAACACTATTTTTGGAGTTTTACATAAATTAAAATGCTGCCTAGAAAAAGCACAGCGTGCCCTAGACAGCTAGATACTTCAGAGGCTCGTAACTCTCCAAATATCGAAGCAGAAATTAAGGGTCTTTGGTAATAACATTAACAGATACCTTCAGAGGAAATAGTATTTCCACCTTCAGATCTAAAAATGGCCGACTGGAAAACCCCCAAATAAAGGCTACAAGTCGCCTCACTTGGAATGGGGTTAGAAAATGATGGAGGTGCCTTCAACATGCTACCACACCCAGCCCAAATGGTTACCGTGAATCTAATCTGGAGCCCCTCTGCTTATCTTCCCCCAAATGCCCCAAAGACCCTCGAGATCCTTCCTCTGAAACCTCTGTTAATGTCTCTGTCGCACAACCCTGAAAGCGGCTCCAAAATGACAGACTAGGGTAGATCTCTCACTACCAAAGAATGCCCTGCTAGCTAGGGACGGGTCTCTCACCACCAAAGCTAGGGTCCCTATGGGATTTGACTCCACAAGCTATAGATGCACAACAGCAGCAGCTGCACGAGAAGGGGTCAATAAAATGTATATCAAAAGTCCTTTTCCTTACTCTCATTGCTCCTTGTATACTTATCCTCAGCAAACGAGCCCCAATAACCCTAGGCACATTTCATTCCATGGAGGGGCCAATAAAATGAAAGTAACTAAAGTTAATTTTCCCTTTTAAGTCGTCATGGTCCAAAAGTGACCCCCAAGCACAAAACATGGATATTAGTACCATGTGGCCCCTTCATAATAGCCCCCAACGTCCACATCCCCTTGGGTATGACCCGGCTTGGACTCGACTTGACCCTTAGGCCTTTGGCGTAGAAAAGGGGACATTACAGTCCTCCCTTCCTAAGAAATGCTTGACCCTAAGCATTATCCTGTCATGCTACAGAGGCTGAATACCACGCCGCAAGTTTCTCCACCTCGCCCTATAGTCAACTGATGATCGGTGTGATGTGAAGTAACCAAGACACCCCATGTAGTGATCATGCTCTCCATGCCATGTGGAGAACAATGTTTCTCCTAAAGTAGTATGATGCCCACACCGACTCTCCCCTGGTACCCACGCCAAAAGTGCCAATCTGTCCAATCCCTGCCGATGCAACGCTATCATCATGTGATCACTCACTGCCTCTCCAATCGACTCCTGGGTATGAAAGTTCACTCTGGATCCCATAGAGTCCCCTGAATCCACCTGTGAAACAACCTGTATATGTGTAAATGGTGCTAACTCTCCCACATGACTTGCACTCGTGTGAGAGCAAGGCTCCTCATAATGTATCTCAATGTGTCCCATGGAGGAAAAGTCCCAAGACTCCAGTAGACAGTCAACTGGCAATATCGGCTCCACATAGTCCACCTCCTACGTTGAATGTGAACCTACTGAATAACCATGAGTCAATTTCATCTCTCCACTGACTAACATGTGGGTGAAGTGCTCACTGGGCATAGAAGCAGTAAAATACATAGGAGTGTTATCCAATGTCGATTCAAAAAATGATGAACCCGTAGGCTTTGACTTGTCACAGTGACAAACTGTATATGCCTGTATAAAGTTGGGGATATCCTCCCTCAACCTGTGCCATATGAACCTCTCTGACATGAACCTGTAGGTCTCATCACAGCTCAAATGCCCAGTCATGGAAGGACAATGCACATGTCGCAATATCTCCATCCTCAACCATGAATTTGACACAAGGCTCAATCTTCCCTGATAGAAGATCATCTCATCCTCAAATCTGTAGCTGTCATCCTGTATGTGACCATCCAGAATCTCACCAGTGTGTCAGTTCTTGGAGTACTCAACAAAAAAATGAGGTCTCCAGTCTACCGAAACTTCAGATAACCATCATAATGATAAGCTCAGATGATCTAAACCTGTAATCCCAATCTCAGTAACAGTCTCATGTGCAACATTGCTGGCCACACCTACATCCATCATACTCCACATCGATCCACAATAATAAAACTCCTCACCATGTTGGATCATCCTCTCCATCCCCTCAGCTGTAACCATCCTTGGTGCTCCTACAGATACTCCCCTCAAAATCACATTCCTGCCCTCAGACTTAAACTTCAGCTCTATCGTCTGAAAGTTAGTCTGAAACTCACCAAGAGAGTGAAGCCACTACACTCCCAGTGCTATGTTGGTCACTCCCATTCCAACAATGTGGAAATCATTGGTAACTGTATAGTTACCCATCGTGATGCTCACTTGGGGAACCCGTCGTGTGCACCTCAAAGACTCTCCATTGGCTACAACCCCGTTGAGGCCCTCAAAATCCTCTGTCTGTAGTCCTCGCCTCTCAACCAATGAGGCATCAATACAGTTGTGGGTTGCCCCGCTATCAATGAGTACCCCAACACACTGACCCTGCATAACTCCTCTAATCCTAAATGCCTTGTACATCAGAGTACTAGGCAATGTGGCTATAATCTCCTGAGGAAAAGTCTTCTCCTCCTACCCCGCATCAGCACTATCCAACGCAACCCCATCTCCATCATCCATCTCGCGAGTCTCTAACTCCTCACCTCTGTCACCCTTTCTCTCCATGAATTCAATGAATTGAGCCTTCCCTCTACCTCTGCAATCATGTCCTGGAATCCAAGGTGTGTGGCAATCGAAACATAGTTTCTTTCGCCTCAACTCATCTCTGTGTTCTCGGGAAATGATTGGCTTTTTAACCACCTCCTGCCTCAGTGGAGGCTCCCTCTATTGACGTTCATCTGATCCAGATGGAGGTTCCCTTTTTTGAGTGCGAGGTGGAGCCCTCAGCTTTGGAGTGGATAACTCCAAGTCCCGAGCTTTCCTAACAGCCCCGTGCAAAGAAGAAGGTTCAAATGCCTTCACAAATCCAACGAAAGCATCAGTCAAACCTGCTATGAATAGAAAAATCAACCTCCTCTCCATGACATCAGGTACCATGACTGATAATCTCTAAAAATCTATGATGTATTGATCCAGGGGACCAGTTTGTCTCAAATGAGTCCACTCCCTGAAATACCTGTCAGGGTCCCTCCTATCAAATCTACTCCCCAGCCTCTGCGCGAACTCTGCATAAGTAGTAATGTGTATGTGTCCCTGTGTAATCAACCCATGATGCCACCAATCATGAGCATCTCCCTCAAGATGCAAGCTTGCAAACTTAATTGCATCTTCCTCACGCATAGGATTCGAGTCGGAGTATGTCTTTAACTCCTGATCCCAAGACTGTGCAGTACACTTCTTAGAACCAATGAAGTGTGGAATGGAAATCTGTCCCAATCTCCTCTGTAACTCTGGTACATGTTTTTGATGATCTCTCTTGGATCTACTGCCAATCTTCCTTTTTCCATATTCCTGGGATGGCATGTTGTTACGAACGCCCTCACTCAAGGTCTGGTTCCTCTCCCAACAAGTCTCCTCATCCAAAATATCTACTGGTTGTTGTACCTGTGAAACTTCCGGATCCTTCAAGAAAGAAGGTCGTGAAGCCCCAAAGGCCTGATAGAAGAATGGGGAGGCCGCTGCCCTGAATGTCCACTCTCACCTCTTTGACCATGTTGTCCCATATTGCTATTTTCTCCTCTCATTATGACTGTTGTTATACACAGTCCAACAGGCTGAAGATGATTAAAAAATATTCTCTTACCCCTTTTAGCAATCATAGAACCCATGCTAGTACCTTGAGAAGTACTCTCCCTTCTTGCACCAGAGTCTCCAATGAAGAAATCATGCTTGCCAACACTTGTAATCCCAAAAGACACATTTGAATTCCTTCTTTTGCTTATGAAATCAGTCACAGAGTTTTCAAAATCAGAATTGATAGTTTTGGATAATTGAAACATATTACCAGGATCCCATAGCTTATAATGCCCTTGAGCCCGTGTATCTGTTAAGTGAGCTAAAACTTTGCCACCATATATCATCCACCAGATGCTCATATACACATAGTTGGAGCAATGGTCCAAAAAACTCCATGATGAAGACTTCGTCATCTACCATACCATGCATCTCATGATGGAAGTAAATTGGAATAGGATTGACAATAAATAAGACACATTAGTGTGCTCTTCATACCTTTCAAGGCCATCAATGTCCTCCGTGTGTTCAAGATAGACATATGTTGAGCTGCCCCCAACATTGTTTCCTGAGTGCCTGTTGAAAGTATTTGAAAGCTGATCAACAGTTGTTGGTTTGGAAATTACAACAAACTGCAATTTTACACAAGTGTCCATGTGAGGCTCCTCCTCATGTGTCAGCTACTCCATAGAGTCTTCTTTTGTGGGTGTAGACTTCCTTGCATCACTTGCCCTCATTATTTCCTTGAACTCTTGTATGTGTTGTCTTGCTTGAGTCACTATCAACCTAGCAGCTCTAGCTCTGTTATTCCCTTCCTCACACTTTTTAAGAGTTTCCATTACATCCTCCTTGCTTGCATAAACAAGTTTCTTCTCCTGAGCTGGAATAATTTCTCTAACAAGCAAAGTTTCACTAATGCAATTATTTTTCTCAATGGAAATCATACCCTTTTGTTTAGAAGCTTCTTCTACAAACGAGTTCTTTTGTGATTCAGGTACCGGCATATGATGACCTCGTTTGGGCTTGCTACCAATCTTCATCATGCAATAATCTAGAAATGGCATATTATCTCTGAAACCCCTACTCAAAGATTGGTACTTCCTCCAACAAGAATCCTCATCAATCACCTCTATTGGCCGCCCTTTATCACTGTTCTCACCATGTTCCTTATTGTCCCTAGATCTGCTTTGATTCAAATTCTGAGTGAGCTGACTCAAATAAAGGTTAGTGGCTTCCTGTTGTTTCACCATGTTGGTGAACATTTCCTTCATAAAATCCCCTTTGAGATCTTTCCAAACTACCATATTTAACCCACACAGGCTAGAGGAACAACTGCTCTGATACCACTGAAATATCCCTTGTGGGATACCACTTAAAAATGTGTAAAATACTAAAACTTGCAGCCAAATAAAATACTGATTTACGCAGATTTTTACAATAAGGACAACAACTAAATAAAATTTATATCTCCCTAAATATTCATTCGAATTACTTGAAAACTTTAAGAGGATTGATATTATTATAAAGGACATAATAACACTATTTTTGGAGTTTTACATAAATTAAAATGCTGCCAGAAAAAGCACAACGTGCCCTAGACAGTTGGAAACTTCAGAGGCTCGTAACTCTCCAAATACCAGAGCAGAAATTAAGGGTCTTTGGTAATAACATTAACAGATAAAGGAAATAATATTTCCACCTTCAGATCTGGGAATGGCCGACTGGAAAACCCTCCAAATAAAGGTTGCACCTCAGATCTGAAAATGGTCATCTGGAAAACCCCCAAATAAAGGTTGCAAGTCGCCTCGCTTGGAATGGGGTCAGAAAATGATGGAGGTGCCTTCAACGTGCTGCCACACCCAACCCAAATGGATGTCGTGAATCTGATCAAAAGCCCCTCTGCTTATCTTCCCCAAATGCCCCCAAGACCCTCAAGATCCTTCCTCTGAAACCTCTATTAATGTCTCTGCCACACGGCCTTGAAAGTGGCTCCAAAATGACAGACTAGGGTAGATATCTCACTACCGAAGAATGCCCTGCTAGCTAGGGATGGGTCTCTCACCACCGAAGCTAGGGTCCCTATGGGATTTGACTCCACAAGCTATAGATGCGCAACATCAACAGCTGCACGAGAAGGGGTCAATAAAATGTATATCAAAAGTGCCTTTCCTTACTCTCCCCACTCCTTATATACTTCTCCTCAGCAAATGAGCCCCAATAACCCTAGGCACATTTCATTCCATGGAGGGGCCAATAAAATGAAAGTAACTAAAGTTACTTTTTCCCTTTTAAGTCGTCATGGTCCAAAAGTGACCCCCAAGCGCAAAACGTGGATATTAGTACCATGCGGCCCCTTCACAATAGCCCCCAGCATCCACATCCCCTTGGGTATGACCCGGCTTGGACTCGACTTGACCCTTAGGCCTTTGGCGTAGAAAAGGGGACATTACTTAAGCTTTTGTTATGCCTCCAGTAGAATATTTTGAAGAACCATCCACCATTCAAGGATCAGGGTCTCCCTCTATGCATCTTGATGTATCATCATCTTTTAATGATGTGACTGTTTTTTCTCATTCCATATCTGGTTATATTTTTGAGTGTTCTTTGAGTTATCCATCGAATTATCCAAATATTTTTGGTTTTTTTAAGTTTTTCATGTTCATTTATCTGAACCTTGGAGAATCCTCCTATTTAAATATATGTTGTAGGAAACCCCCGCTGCACATCTTGTTTCCCGCTAGAAATTTTACCTGATGCAAAATTTAAGGCAAAACCATCTTGAACCTCTACTATATTTGGCGTTCTTTGAGTTATCCATCAAAATTTTCCAAATCCTTTTTAATTTTTTAGAGTTGTTCATGTTCGTCTCTTTAAAATCTTGAGACTCCAATTCAAAGATAAGTTGTAGGAAGCACCCCTTACATATGGCAACATTTCCTACTTGAAATGTTTCCCATGTGAAATATGGTGTGAAAACCATCTCGAACCTTTACTATATTTGGTGTTCTTGGACTTATCTATAAGGTAAATGAAATCATTATTAATGGTGCTTTTTGAATGCTATGGTTTGTAGAGAGTTATAATCATTTGATATTTTGTTTTTTGTTTTTTTTTTTTTGTTTTTTGTAGAAAGTCAAGTCTCAAAGAATGTTGATTTACAACCATTTGAAGAAAATCCTTTAATCAAGAGACCTTCAATTGAGGGTATATTAAACTGGCCTTGATGATCCTATCTATTTGTTTTTAATCAATAATAGACTCTCTAACATCATATAATTGAGGTGTTATGTTTGTATTCTTGGGTTTAGGTATAAAGAAAGTCAATAATTATCCTCCTTCATCTCCCAAGGAGAAAGCCAAGTTAGCTACCCTTGTATTGGCCTATCCATTTATTGTGTTAAATCACATTGGGGTTGAAGGAGATGTGACCCTAAATGACAGAAACAAGATAATTCTGATGCCTCTCAAAAGACCCATCCAACATCTTGTTGGGGATTATGATAGACTTCCATCCACTACTTCAACTGGCTCTGGGATTTCAAGAAAGGCAGTAGTTTCTCTCACCAAAATACACACACAAGGAAAAGGAGCCATTACAATTATGAGGGAAAAAGGCTAAGTTGTAAATTACATGCATACATGTATTATATTGTCAACTGCAAATGTGTGTACTCCACTTGGCGCTGTAAAAAATATTTCTATATGCAACTTATCACTCCCTATAAGTTTATATCATCTTCAAATTTAGGTTTGTTTGAGATTTATCTAGGTTTAACAAGATGGCAAACTTTTTCGAAGCTAGAGATTACTCTCAAGAGGGCTTAAGGTTAGTGTTTTTTATTATCTTTTCCTTTCTATTTTGATGTTAAATTTATTTGTATAGTTTGGTTTAGATCGGGCTGATAAAAGGGTTCTACTGGATTGGAAAATTATTAACTGCATTATTTTAGACTGAAAAGAATTAGCAAAAATGGTGTAGCAGGAGAAAAAATGGTGTAGCAGGAAAAACTTGGGGCCTTCACCTTGAATGAAATTTGAATAGTTTTCTTTGTCTGAATGGAGCAAGAACAAGAACATCTCACCACTTGCAACTTGTGATCATCAAGGTAAATGGTGATTTTTGAATGCTATGTTTTGTAGAGAGTTTTAATCATTTGATATTCTAGTTTTTAATTTTTAGAAATCCAAGTCCCAAAGATTGTTGATTTGCAGCCATTTGAAGAAAAACCTTTAATCGAGATACCTTTAATTGAGGGGATATTAAATTGGCCTTGATGATCTTATCTATTTGTTTTTAATAAATAATAGAATCTCTAACATCATATTAATTGAGGTGTTATGTTTTTGGATTCTTGGGTTTAGGTATAGAGAAAGTCAATAATTATCCTCCTCCAACTCCTAACGAGAAGGCCAAGGAGATTTTCTCTAGATTTGAGTGCTCCAATAGACATATTGTCCAACAAGATAAAGGAGTTAATTTTGGATGAAATGAAGATAACCCAAGTTGGTAGGGATATCAGATCTCAACATGTTAGAATATAGAAGCATCACTAAGTTTTAATTAATGCAAATTAAAACACTAATGTATAGTGGTGATTTCACAGTGTAGGTATCCAATTTTTATGCTGGTGTATGTAGTTGTTAATATTTTGGCTTTTGCCATTATGATCTTTCTTTTTAACTTCAAATGAAAATTTGAGTAAGTTCCATTTCAAAAAAACTTAGGGGATATTCACGACATTTGAAAACCATCTTAAACCTCTACTGGTACTTATTTTATTTAGTGTTCTTCAAGGTATCCATCGAATTGTCCAAATCTTTTTGGTTTTATGAAAGTTTTTCATGTTTGTTTATCTGAATCCTTGGAGAATCCTCCTATTTAAATCTATTTTATAGGAAACCTCCACTAAACATGGGTCAATGCATGGTATTGAGTCCTACTTTTTGTCCCAAAAATGTGAGGAGTTTGTTTGGGCGGTAAACAAATCTGGTTCGCGTAAACACTCCCTTCACGCGAATGCGGTTCACACAAACTGACACGTCAAATATTTTTTTGCCATGTATAGCATTGAATATGGTTTTCATGAAAGGGCGTTTGTGCAAACACCCTTCGTGCGAAGGGAATTCATGTGAACACCCTTGTTTATATATTAGAGGTGCTACGGAGGAAATCATTTTCCTCCGCCCCACCTCCTTCACGTGAAGTTTAGAGTAGACCAAACTAAGCCCATAACCCACCGACTAAAGCCCACTAAGCCCACAAGCGTAGACCACCAAGCCCACAAGCACAGTGTTGAAGGATCTGACCGAGGAGACAAGTGTGGCCACTGACCAGCGCAGACTAGACCGAGCCCACAAGCGCCCATCATTCCCAATGAGCCCACTAGCATGGCCACTGAGGAGTGAGGAGGCCATTGATGAGCCTTGGGTATGCATTTAGTAGTTTTTTTAGTGAAAATGGAGGATCCCATGGATTTGGGCATAAAATAAATGAAACCCTAGTTTTTTATTTGTAAAACCCTAGTAAATTAGAGACGTTTTTTGTGTAATCATTTTTAAGAGAGCTCTGTTCACGTTTTTTCTTTGATCTACCTCTACATTGGCACATTTGCTCATTTTTTGCAATTTGATCTACCAAAAAACTCCTATACATTAATGCACTAGGAGATAACACTCAGAGACAAGCTGTACATTTTGTCTACCATCTACTTTACTCCCAAGCTACCCATATAAATCCATTTTTCATTTTTAAAAAGTAGCTTGATTATAATTATTTAATGATATGTGTAAGTTATTTACTTGTCTCTGGAATTCCAAAGAATACATTACGATGGGATGCACACCTTAAAATCAAATGTGTCACATAAAATGGTTAGGAAATATTGCAAAAGAAACCTAAATTTGAAACATACAGGATTATAAATTGTCTAGAACCCTTGTAGTATTTGTGCCCTTATGAAGTGTGAGATATGATATATGCTTTTCTATGCATATTCACTATCAAAAACCATGGTTTTTTCATGGATATCTCAACAATATTGTCAAGTCAAAATATTCCAGCAATGGGTGTGATAAGGCTAGAAATTATAAATTTGTAATTTGTAGAAGTATGGAACATGTTATCTGCAATCCAAACCCCTTTAAAGTCATGTGCCAATCACCATGTGAAGGCCAAATTTTGTCACGTGCAAGTTATATTCATTTTAGAAGAAAGACTTAAGTAGAACCTTTGATAGAGCCTGATGGCAATCAATCAATGATATGTTGAAAGCTTTGTTTCTTAAGTGAAAGCCTTCATAAACCTTGGATTCAAATTGGATAGTTTATGGTTTCTGATGGCCATATGTTTGAAAGGATCATCGGAATTGCTTATGGAGAATAGTTATTTTCTTTCTTTCTCTTGATTAACTCGAGATGCCCAACATTTGAATACGTTTCCTTAATGAAGTGAAATAATGAAAAAAATTATTTTAGGATCTAATATCCCTTATGATATTACTAATATCAGTAGTCCTTACTATTTCACAGTAGTCATCCTTTCATCTTGATAACTGAGTAATTCAATGAGAGTAGTAAAATGGAAGGGAAATGTTGTAATTCTTGATGAACTCCATTTGAATTTATGGATTTCATAATTTGATTATAAATCTCTCTTCCAACGATACTAGATAGAAAACTAGTAATTCTAGGCATTACTCAATGAACACTAATTTCATATATAGTATATTTAATATCTACTTTTCAATCCATTCCATAATAATTACCTACATTTGGTATAATAGCCTTTATTCAATAATTTTTAAAATCATGGTTTGAGTGAATCATGGTTTGAGTGAGTTTTAGTTCAATGAGTATTACCATCTTTAAAAGAGCCAACTTTTGAGTATGAGAGAAATTGATTGAAGAGTATTATTATTTGGAAAGGATTTTGGGATAATTTATACATGGATACGTTCCAATTCTAGATTATAATTCTTTCTCTCAAGATCAAAATAAAGTAGAAAAGGAAAAAAATAAGGAAAATGTTAAATATTTTTTCTATCATCATAATGTCATATAACTAAATATTTATCCAAGAATAACTCAAACTAAAAATTTACATGAGGCACAGAATACCTTTGATACTTCATATCAAGGATATAATAAGGTAAGAAATGAAAAAAATAAATGTGAAAATAACTTTTAAAATTTTGAGAATATCATACAATGAATGAGTTGGAGAATATTTCATAGAGATATATAATTTAGTACATAGAATGAGCGTTCATCAGAGAAAACATAGAAGAAAATTTTATAACATGAGGATCTTTTTTTAGGTCTTTCATAAAAATACAAATACATATTTTGATAAATATTTAGGAGTATACGAACTTTAAAAATATAATTATTTATAAATTAGTTGGATTTTTTATCTCATGAAGGAAAAATGATACTAGACATATAGAAGATCCAAATATGAAATATCAAACAACAATGTTGATTCAATGCCTAAATAGAGAATTAAACGTAATGATCAAGGGAGGATAATAAATACATGTTTAGAGGGAAATATTGAGATAAGTGCAAAAGAAAAGAAAAGAGAAAACTTACTCATTTCCCTTATGGTGTTAATTATCTAATACACTCTCAGTGATTCATGTTGAAACCATGTCACTAGTACCTTGTGTTATAAATTTATAGGACTATTATTACATTTGATGATAATGTTAGTTCAATTGTGCTTTATATTCCCTTAAAATATGAAACCCAACAACTTTCTTGATGTTGTACAAAATGTGGGTTTTTAGGGTTTAATATTACCAAATATTGCCTTAGTATCTCAAATATATTTTTCAATCTGTGAACATGATTTTCTTGTTTCTTATATTTTCCAAGGATGTAATCTACATAATATTATAACAATGGAATGCATGCCTAATCATTGAAAATGTGTCATATCCCTTTAATAAGTTGTTAGATTGTGTTTTTAAGTCTGCAAGATATGAATGCAAAACAAAGCGTACCCCAACGAGTTGTATACATAGTTTTATGTTAGTCACTAGGATTGTTATTTATTTAATTGTAAAAAATAAAACCCATCCATGAAAGAAGGAATCTTATGCCTAACATTGAAATTAAAAATCATATTAGTATAGGGAAATATGACATCATCAATGGGGCATACTTTATTAATATCTCAAAAAATTGTATATATCTTAATGCCTCTTAGTTGACGTACCGATTGGGACAATGTGGGAAATCTATCAAAGTTATTGATAGGTTTAACAAAATCATAATTTGATTTAAAAATTTGGATTTCTTATTAGGAAACTTTAGGATGTATCTTTTTACTTTACGTGTTTGACATCACAATTCACAACAATATTATGCACCATGATAAAAGAAGGCATATTAAACATATATGCACATAACCACGCAACAATATCTTGATATTTTATTAATAACCCAACATAAAAAAATTTCTCTATGAGAGTCGATGAGACACCCAACTCAACATTTTGGATGCCTCCACTAAATGCCAATTTTGATATCATATTTCATTTAATAATATAAATACATTCCCCAAAAGGAATCCAAAAGGTCCAATATAATCTCTTCATCGCTATACAACGACTCACTTTACCCAAATAAGCATGATATCTCTCAATGTAAAACAGAATTTCTTCTTATGATGATATGTAGGTGAATCCACATTAGTTCCAAAATATTTTTTATGGTTTCATTATTACAAAGAGTGTCAAAATATAATCTCTCATATGGAAAATCAAAATGGTTTAACTTAAGACAACCAAGTACAATTTGTAATTTTTCTTTTGATAATCAATTCCTCCTTCAAAGCCCAACTCCCCTATTTAACATGTTTGGAATGTTCTTGTGTGCACTGAAGAACCTCATGAGTCATTTGATTGGAATAATCATCATTTTTTAGTTTTTACTAACCTTTTTCCCCATATGGGTTAAATAACCTGGTGCACACACACACACACACACACACACACACACACACACACACACACACACACACACACACACACATACACTATGTTTATATAACCCTAGCAATTTTACATCCACAACTATACATAAAGTTGTGGTTTCTGTCACTTTGCATAAAGCATCGATTTGTTGACCAACCTAGATTTTCCTTTTTATCAAATCCTTAACCTTGTAGCATCTCTTTTTAATGTTTGGATGATAATCCCTATAGATAACTTCCATGTAACCTATCAATATTTAAACCCCAATGAGCTTAAACCTCTATTTTTATTTGTACTAGCATGTGGGTTTGACACAATACTTCTTAATTAAATCAAAGTATGGGTTATAAAATCATCTCTTAATGTTTCCACATAATGTTATGCACCCCATCATTAAACTCCTTTGTCTTTACTACACATACGGGGGGAAATTAACATTTCCTATCTTCACAATTTTCTATAGGAAATTTCCATTTCATTGTTTTAAATAAGGGATCATGTGAGTTTACTCATTTTGATTGTTATGGATGTTTATATTCCATTTAATTTTTAACTTTTGATAAGATTTTTGGTTGTGTCCAATTGTAGGCATCATGTCAAATAACATTCTTCTAAATCTTTTTTGTGTCCTTAATTTTAAGAGGTTGTGGGTGGAGGTTGTATATCTTAAATGTGGTTACTAGCTACTTTACAATGATATTAAGTTTCTATTTAAAACATCTTAAAAGGAAATCATAAATTAGTAAAAAAACCCTAAATGAAAACATTTAAATAAAGTCACGAAATTTTATTATAATCATATTTATAATGGTGGAAACAATCTTTGTACAAAGTATATCAACATTGATAGAAGCTAATTTCCCAACTTAGCCTTATCTAATACACTAAAAGTGATTATCAATTAAATAGAAATCACTACCTTGTGTTAATATCATATGTATTTACCATGATTATTATCTACACATTTATGATAATGTTATTCAATTTTGCTTTATATTCGATAATTGTAATTGATCACAACTAAATATTTATAATGTTACATTTTATAAAGAACCCTTTGCTTTATGTAAGCCACATACCTGTAATACAATGCATCTACACTCAAATTGTTAATAGTACCTAATGAATGTTTGGTATCAAAAAAATTAGGGTCTTGCGTTATGTTGTTCTAAACTAGTGATATATGCAATATGTTTCTTGCCTTGAGGGTACAATGAAAACATTGTACAAATTTGATTTGTCTCTCAATAGACAGGTATAAAACTAAAATTTGAGAAATAAAAGGCTATATTATTATTTGATAAGTAACCACCTTACTATCCCCATGTTTATTACACTTGACATCTATGGATAATGTCTAGTTCAATTGTGCTAATTATGGTATTCAATTATATTGTCCTAATAAGAAATGTATATTTACAATGTCTTGGTTTATTTGATTAATAATAAACATGAATAAGAAACCTATTTATAATGTCTTTTGTATCCTAATAAGGTGCACCCATTATATCGTATATGGATTGTGTGGAGTTCATGTACATTGTATGCAAGATGTAATATCCTTAAATTTGCATGGTTGATTCTAAAAAAACTGCATGTTACATTGTAGATAATTCATCCTTTAGTTCCATTAAATCTATGTGATCCATACACTCATGCATGACTGACTTATAAGATATATGTAATCTCTTATTTTCTAAATTATTTGCATTGAAGATTGAAAATCTTATTTCTATTTTCATTAAAATAGGAGAATATCTTAGGAATTTTTTTATTAAAAGTACTATTAATTGAATTTTACTTTCATTTTTTTTTACAGTCATGGCTTCTTCTGCTCCTAATTTGTTTGAGAGGACCGATTTAGAGATTACAAAATTGCAATCTATTATCCAGAATCCAACTACAGTTGGGCAGTATAAAGCCCATTGTGAAAAAATACTGGTTGATCTTCGTAGAATAGAGACAAGTTTGAAAACATATAATCCATTTGATTCTGAGTAAATAAAAAAAATTATGGATTCATTAAAATCAAGTGTCTCAGGAGATGTAGATTATAATAAGATTACATCACGACTTTCTGATAAGGAATTCGTTAAGAGGTATTGTTGGAGTTTTTTATGCAAGGAGTGCACCAAGTTGGTGGACAAAAAAGGGGTCATAAGTGGACGTCATATTGCAAAAAATAGTGAAATCTCAACTTGTAGGGATTATTAGCAATACGCACGCACTCAAAATTAGAAAAATTTATATAAATATGAATCGTAGCATCCGGAATCTAGTTTCTAAAATACTAATTTTTTAAAAAAAAATGGACAAGTTTAGCTATATTAAACACTTAAAATTATATGACTTGGTTTTTGTTTTTGAAAAAACCTATAAGATTGTAGTCCGTTTGCCCGCGATTTGGATGACCAAATCTTGTTATTTTTTTTTCCTTTGGTGAAAAGTTAGATGTAGTTGTCTATCTTGGGATGGATTTTATTTTGTATTTTTTTGAGCAATATTTTTTTTTATGATTTTTTCCGTGAAAGTGGTCTAAAAAGATTTAGAAAATGGAGCGCTTTCCGTTTGCCCGCCATAACTATATCAAAAAATATCGAAATCAAATATTTTTTTTTAACGTGTATAGAATTTCTCCATGCTTGGGATGGTATAAGTTTTATCACATTTTGATAAGCGAAACAAAAGTTGCAGTCTTAAACGTAGACATGAACATTCACGGGAAAAAATGTCTTAAAGACCTATTGTTAGTAAAAAATTATAAAATGATATTTATCTTATTCTATTCACTTTAAAATCAATATTTCTACGAAGCTAACAGTCTCCCCTACGCGATGGAACCATTTTTGTGAAATGTTTTTCAGTTTTTTTTAGCATGGTTCAAGTCTGTGGAAGAGAAAATTTGAAGTTTTTTGACCCTTTACACTTCATAATGACCTTCCATAGCTTTGGTTGGGGAAAAACAAAGATTTCCCGAGCCTTAGGGTTGGATTTGATGATACAGATAGAACCGCGATCGCGGTTTACAAACCGCGATCATGGGTTTTTAAACAAGAACCATGATCACTTTATAAACTGCATGAGTGCGGTTTATAAAGCATGATCACGGTTCATAAATCATATTTATACGCATCCCAATGTTCTAATTACCATGTGATTTTTACTATTTGACTTTACCGTACGAATTACTGTGAAATTCTATCATTTTCTACACATTTTTCTTATCACCGGAAGTAAAACATCATGGGAGACAAGAAACGAAGTCAAAAAAGGAAGTCATTAAGTAAAAAAACACCAAACGAATTAGAGGCAAACAAATTTCAAAATGCTGAGTGAATGCGGAATCTTCGTGAATCAAGAAGAGGTTCATCTTCAACCCCTACTATTGTAAGCAATGAGGAACCAGGTAATGTTTCTACTGTCAATGTTGAAGTTGAATTAAATACTCGTGATGAAGATGTTTTTACTGTCAATGTTGAAGAAGAATTAAATACTCGTGATGTAGCAAATGTTGAAATTGAAGGAGACAATGAAAATGTGAATAAAGAAATTCAGGTTGAAACTGTAGACAAACAAAATTTGACAAAAACACCTCCTAGGAGATTTTCCGTAAGAAACCTAATTATTTTATTGAAATTGATGAAAACATTTTGAAACCAATGTGTGACAAACTTTCTGAATGGAAAATCAGAAGAAAAGCCACTGAAATTTGGGATAATCATTTTGAAATTTTAAATGATTCCCAAAGATGTCAGTTGTTGGTTAGTTTGATGAAATTGAATAAAATGAGACCTACATTAAACACCTTAGGATTGACAACATCTAATATACGTGGTCAAACCTCTACAATTGTTGAAAACCTTCATGATGCATATCACACTGTTGGTGTCAAGAGACGCACTAGGGATAGTAATATTGTGCGTCGTGTACTTGCTACTAGTGTTGTAAGTGAATCAATAAAAAAACAACGTTTGATTACGCAAACAAGTCGAAGTTGTAAGTTAATCGAAAAAATCTAATGAAAGCAATTGAAAGACGTAATATCCTTCAATCACTCAATAACATGATTTTTGGGCATTTTCAGCTAGAGCACCACGTAAGGACAAATATAATACTGATGCTATAAGAGAAGTTGTTATTCAATTTTGGCATGATAACACTAGAGTTTCACCTAATACAAGAGATGTTGTAAAATGGAGAGTTGGTTCTATTAATCGCGAACCACATCCAAAGAATTTCTTAGATATGACTCAAACTCAATTTTTTCGTAAGTTTGAACAAGAGCATCTGGAAATTAAAATTAGTCAACATTTTTTTGAAATGTTAAAACCATTCTATGTGAAAATCAACCACGCTCGCACCACTTGTTGTTGTAGGCAACATGTTGAATTTGCTATGCATTATGCTAAATTTTTATGTATTCATTCTATTTTGCATTCTGAAACTATGTTATCGGAATGTGGTGTTCAAGTTCCACCAATATCTTCTAGGGATTTCATTCCTACGATATTTTGTGAAAAAGAAGTTGGACAATTTTTTTATAGTCAGGATTGTTTAGATGGAAGTTGTGGTACATGTGGCGGATTACCTAAATTGGAAAGTTGCATCCATGAGAAAATTGAAGGTGCAATAGGAAATAATTTAGTTGAGTTTGATAAATATAAATCAGTTGCATACCAGTTGAAAGATGGAAAAGAGTCTAAACGGTGTGAGCTAGTTACAGAACATATGCCTGTTTTTCAATTTATGAGAAAATTTAAGGATGAAATTGTTTATGAGTATGCTAGGCATACACACAGAGCTCGATGGTTGGATGAACAGTTCAAGATATGCAAAGACACATTTCCTATTGGTACTATTGTTTCAGTGGTCGATTTTGTAGAGAATTACACATTGCAACCACAAATGGAGGTTCAATCACAATATTACAACTCAGTACAAGTTGCCATTTTTGTGCATATAGCATTTATACATTCTCCTGACAGTACAGAGAATGATCAATTTTTTTTAAGAGAGTACCACTTTTATATCAGTGATGATCGTACTCATTCTACTGAATTTGTGCAAGGGTGTTTCCAGTTATTTTATGGAAACTTGTCTGATAGGGACATCCACTTCAAACAACATTATATATGGTCAGATAATTACACGTCTCAGTTTAAGAATGCACGAATGTTTTATTGGATGAGCAGGATGCATGTCAAGATGGGTGTGCAACATATTTGGAGTTTCACTGAGGCTGGACATGGAAAAGGAGAGCATGACGGTGCAGGGGCATGTGTGAAAAGAGCTCTTGCAAGAGAAGAGTTGAAGTACAAAGATGGTGCTAAATTGAAAGATGCAAAGAGCATAGTGGAATGGTGTATTGACAACATGGCCCGAGGTTCTCAAGAAATTTCCACGGTTCGCAGATATTTTTGGTTGATAGAGGAACAAAAAATTGCTAACTACGAGGATTGTATGACACTCACTGGGTCCAGTGATATGCACTCATTTTGTAGCTCAGACGCTACTTCGTGGGCCACATGGACAAGAAAGTTGACATGTTTTTGTGCATCTTGTATCGAATTTGTCACTGCTGAGTGTGATTCACAAGAATGGGTCGATGGATGGATTTGTAGGCCTCTAACTCTGCTTGCTAGTTATCAACCTCCACAAGCATTACGACTTGTTTCTGTAGATGAAGTTGCAACATCCAAGGACTTTGATGAAATTTTGATTTTGGTGCGACAAGGTATTTATGGTTATTTACAATTTTTGTATTGAGTTATGTCCATTGAAATTTTAATATGTATAATTTAAATTTGACTTGAAACCTCTTTTTTGTAGGACATGTGTTTGCAGTTATTGCGACATAAGACAATGAAGAAGGAACAGATTATTTCTTATGTCGTTGCATCGAGGAAAGAAAGAAGTTGACTTCTCCTGTTATAGATGGCGAAGATATTGAGTACCCTACAGGGTCAGTGGTAGTTACTGGAACTTGGCTTCGATGGTATCCATTAAAAAACTCCTCTGTTTGGGTGTTTGAAGACTTTGAGACACACAGGAAAATACTCTTATATTCGCATCTAGTTCTAGCGACAAATATTCAGCTGTATAGATATCGAGGAAGGCCTAATAACAAGATTCTTTGGAAGGTTCGAGAGTCAGATCATGAAGCAATCATGTCCGCTATTCAGAGTAGATCCGATCCTGATGGTTCATTGGAATGAATTTACAATGCTCATGTCTGGTATATATAATTTCTTTGGTATATATAAATTTTTTAGTTAGATAAATTTAAGTTCATATATTTTATTAAATTTGTGTATTTTGTATATATCTAGTATGGTTTTGATTTGAAACTTAAATTTCTTTGACTAACACTTTTATATGCAGGTTAGTGGTGCCAGAAAAGCTTCCACCTTCACGTGGTTGGCACTGTTAGTAGAGAATTATAAATTCTCGAAGCTAAGAGAAGCTTTCATTGTTTTACAAGAAAAGAGAAGCAATTAACAATGATTTATGTACCTGAGGAGGGGGTTCTTGGCTCCGGAGGAGGTAGCCCAGAAGGACCTGGAGCTTAGAGAACCAAAAATACACCTCCCCAAGTGTTTACAAGACCATCCCTATGTGTGTGCACAGTCGGTTTGGTGCCACGACCCACTGTTTGCAAAATATACCGTTTGACAGCCTTACACTGTCTCAAACTACACTATTAGACATGTTTGCAAACAATAGGGCAGCGAGAGCACCGATTGGAGAAGGAAAAAACTGAGATAGGCTATTGTAGAGGGTCCCTACACTGAGGTGTAGGATCAGATGAGACATCTCTAGGTGCCACGGAGTGCGCGTAGTCACCCGTCGAAGTTGAATGATTTTTTGGTCTCAGGGCTCTTGAGGGACTCTGCCCGAACGAGGTAGCCCGGAAGCAACACACGTTGTCACACCAAAATGATGCCTCCTCTAGCATTCACCTAGCCACCCAGACATGTCTGTGTAGTCGGTTTGGTGCCATGACCCACCGTTTACAAAAATATACCATTTGACAGCCTTACACTGTCTCAAACTACACTATTCGACGTGTTTGCAAACAATAGGGCAGCGAGAGCACCGATTGGAGAAGGAAAAAACTGAGATAGGCTATTGTAGAGGGTCCCTACGCTGAGGTGTAGGATCAGACGAGACATCTCTAGGTGCCACGGAGTCCACGTAGTCACCCGTTGAAGTTGAATGATTTTTTGGTCTCAGGGCTCTTAAGGGACTACCCGAACGAGGTAGCCTGGAAGCAATGACGTTGTCACGCACCAAAATGATGCCTCCTCTAGCATTCACCTAGCCACCTAGATGTGTCTGCATAGTTGGTTTGGTGCCATGACCCACCGTTTACAAAATATACCATTTGACAGCCTTACACTGTCTCAAACTACACTATTCGGCGCGTTTGCAAACAATAGGGCAGCGAGAGCACCGATTGGAGAAGGAAAAAACTGAGACAGGCTATTGTAGAGGGTCCCTACACAAGGTGTAGGATCAGACGAGACATCTCTAGGTGCCACGGAGTGTGCGTAGTCACCCGTCGAAGTTGAATGATTTTTTGGTCTCAGGGCTCTTAAGGGACTACGCCCGAATAAGGTAGCCCGGAAGCAACGACATTGTTGTTGCACCAAAATGACACCTCCTCTAGCATTCACCTAGCACCCAGACATGTCCACATAGTTGGTTTGGTGCCATAACCCATCGTTTACAAAATATACCATTTGACAGCCTTACACTGTCTCAAACTACACTATTCGGCGCGTTTGCAAACAATAGGGCAGCGAGAGCACCGATTAGAGAAGGAAAAAAATGAGACAGGATATTGTAGAGGGTCCCTACACTGAGGTGTAGGATTAGACGAGACATCTCTAGGTGCCACAGAGTCTGCGTAGTCACCCGTCGAAGTTGAACAATTTTTTGGTCTCAGGGCTCTTAAGGGACTACGCCCGAACGAAGTAGCCGGGAAGCAATGACGTTGTTGTGCACACCAAAAACAACCTCCTCTAGCATTCACTTAGCCACCCAGATGTGTCACACAGTCGGTTTGGTGCCATGACCCACCGTTTACAAAATATACCGTTTGACAGCCTTATATTGTCTCAAACTACACTATTCTACGCGTTTGCAAACAATAGGGCAGCGAGAGCACCGATTGGAGAAGGAAAAAACTGAGACAGGATATTGTAGAGGGTCCCTACACCAAGGTGTAGGATCAGATGAGACATCTCTAGGTGCCATGGAGTGTGCGTAGTCACCCGTCGAAGTTGAACGATTTTTTGGTCTCAGGGCTCTTAAGGGACTCCGCCCGAACGAGGTAGCCCGGAAGCAACGATGTTGTTGCAAACCAAAATGATGCCTCCTCTAGCATTCACCTAGCCACCTGGATGTGTCCACAGTCAGTTTGGTGCCACGACCCACCGTTTACAAAATATACCGTTTGACAGCCTTACACTGTCTCAAACTACACTATTCGGCGTGTTTGCAAACAATAGGGCAGCGAGAGCACCGATTGGAGAAGGAAAAAACTGAGACAGGCTATTGTAGAGGGTCCCTACACCAAGGTGTAGGATTAGATGAGACATCTCTAGGTGCCACGGAGTGCGCGTAGTCACCCGTCGAAGTTGAACGATTTTTTGGTCTCAGGGCTCTTGAGGGACTCCGCACGAACGAGGTAGCCCCGAAAGCAACGACGTTGTCACGCACCAAAATGATGCCTCCTCTAGCATTCACCTAGCCACCTAGACATGTTTGTGTAGTCAGTTCGGTGCCATGACCCACCGTTTACAAAATATACCATTTGACAGCCTTACACTGTCTCAAACTACACTATTCGGCGCGTTTGCAAACAATAGGGCAGCGAGAGCACCGATTGGAGAAGGAAAAAACTGAGACAGGCTATTATAGAGGGTCCCTATGCTGAGGTGTAGGATCAGACGAGACATCTCTAGGTGCCATGGAGTGCACGTAGTCACCCGTCGAAGTTGAATGATTTTTTGGTCTCAGGGCTCTTAAGGGACTCCGCCCGAACGAGGTAGCCGGAAGCAACGACGTTGTCACGCACCAAAAATGACACCTCCTCTAGCATTCACCTAGCCACCCAGATGTTTCTGCATAGTTGGTTTGGTGCCATGACCCACGTTTACAAAATATACCATTTGACAGCCTTACACTGTCTCAAACTACACTATTCGGCGCGTTTGCAAACAATAGGGCAGCGAGAGCACCGATTGGAGAAGGAAAAAACTGAGACAAGCTATTGTAGAGGGTCCCTATGCCAAGGTGTAGGATTAGATGAGACATCTCTAGGTGCCACGGAGTGTGCGTAGTCACCCGTCGAAGTTGAATGATTTTTTGGTCTCAGGGCTCTTAAGGGACTCCGCCCGAACGAGGTAGCCCAGAAGCAACGAAAATTATTGTGCACCAAAATGATGCCTCCTCTAGCATTCACCTAGCCACCGAGATGTTCTGCATAGTCAGTTTGGTGCCATGACCCACCGTTTACAAAATATACCATTTGACAGCCTTACACTGTCTCAAACTACACTATTCGGCACGTTTGCAAACAATAGGGCAGCGAGAGCACCGATTGGAGAAGGAAAAAACTGAGACAGGCTATTATAGAGGGTCCCTATGCCGAGGTGTAGGATCAGAAAAGACATCTCTAGGTGCCATGGAGTGCGTGCGTAGTCACCCGTTGAAGTTGAACAATTTTTTGGTCTCAGGGCTCTTGAGGGACTCACCCGAACGAGGTAGCCCGGAAGCAACGACATTGTTGTGCACCAAAATGAACACCTCCTCTAGCATTCACCTAGCCACCCGAACGTGTCCGCATAGTTGGTTTGGTGCCACGACCCACCGTTTGCAAACTATACCATTTGACAGCCTTACACTGTCTCAAACTACACTATTCGGCACGTTTGCAAACAATAGGGCAGCGAGAGCACCGATTGGAGAAGGAAAAAACCTAGACAGGCTATTGTAGAGGGTCCCTATGCCAAGGTGTAGGATCAGACGAGACATCTCTAGGTGCCATGGAGTGTGCGTAGTCACCCGTCGAAGTTGAATGATTTTTTGGTCTCAGGGCTCTTAAGGGACTCCACCCGAACGAGGTAGCCCGGAAGCAACAACGTTGTTGTTGCACACCAAAATGATGCCTCCTCTAGCATTCACCTAGCCACCCAGACATGTCCATGCATTCGGTTTGGTGCCATGACCCACCGTTTACACAATATACCGTTTGACAGCCTTACATTGTCTCAAACTACACTATTCGGCGCGTTTGCAAACAATAGGGCAGCGAGAGCACCGATTGGAGAAGGAAAAAACCAATACAGGATATTGTAGAGGGTCCCTATGCCAAGGTGTAGGATCAGACGAGACATCTCTAGGTGCCACGGAGTGCGTGTAGTCACCCATCGAAGTTGAACAATTTTTTGGTCTCAGGGCTCTTAAGGGACTCCGCCCGAACGAGGTAGCCCGGAAGCAACGACGTTGTCACGCACCAAAATGATGCCTCCTCTAGTGTTCACCTAGCCACCCAGATGTGTCTGCGTAGTTGGTTCGGTGCCACGACCCACTATTTTCAACTTTTTCAACAATTACAATTACAACTTTTTTAACACTTTTTCAACTCTTATTCCAAGTAAGTGAGCTAAAAATGTTTTCATAAAGGGATCTAAAATTTAAGCTTTGTTGTCACATATCTTATAATATCCACCTTGATAACCAATCCACTTTATATATTACACGACCAACTCATCGCATTTTCTGCAAATGAATAGAAGATAAACACCATTTTTGCTTCTATAATAGTACTAGTTTTGTGAGAATATCAACAAAGTTTTCTATGGTGTGTACCTTGTCAAGTGCTATTATCCCTTCATCAATAACATGTATAACCAAATTATACTTAACTAAAATATGCTTTGTCTTATTGTGATAAGCTAGATTCTTGGATAATTAAATAGCACTTTGATTGTCACACAATACCTTCATCTTCTATTGATATCTTCAAAACTCATCCAATAAAATTTTTACCCAAATTACCTCCTGACAACTATGATAGGCAGCTACATATTCTACCTCAGTAGTTGAAAAAATTGTAATATTTTGAAGCTTTGAAATCCAACTGATAGGTCCAGTTACAAGTGTAATAGCATAACTAGAAGTCGATCTTTGTTTTTCCAAATCACTTACAAAATATGAATCAAAATATCCACAAATTGAATCACCAATATTGTTATAGGTGATGCAATAATTTATTTTTCCTCACAAGTAGTGAAACTCCCACTTCACTGCTGAACAATGTTCTCTACCTAGATTTTCCTAAAATCTACTGACAACTCCAACAACATGTGAAATTTCAGTCCTTGACATGTACATGTCATAACATACATAAAACTTATTATTGCACTAGAATATGGTACATGAGATATATGCTTATTTTCTTCTTATTGTTGCACCATAGTTTTTTAATTTTAAATCAAACATACATATAGAATTAATATACATAGAATATACATACATAGAAGGATATCATGTGCAATGAATTCGAATCAAACATAGAAGTAATATCGTTATGAAAACCAACACATGGATATATAATGTATCAAACTAAGTGTGTTGAATGCACGTCTCTGAAAATATAAGTTCATAACATGTGTACATCTCGAACCAAGTGTGTCATACATATAAGACCACATGCGGCCGCATAAGGCTATATACAATGTCCTATGAAGAATCATGAACTAGGACCAGCTGGCCCATATATATATATATATATATATATCTATGTACATCCATGTCCTATGAATCTAATCATGAAACATCTTCCCTCTCTTCGCCCTGCTAGAAGTAGCATGTCCACGACCCGGGGATGTAGTGGAGGGAGATGCCACTACGGATTTCATCTGTGTGGTCCTAGGCGTCTCTAAGCAGGCCTGCAACCTAACCTGCACATTCATAAACAACAAGTTTTTAACACCCATATTTTTAAAATACATTCAAAATTTAGAAACTTAGAATTTAGTTAAAATGCATGTGAAATCTTACCGCAATGTCATGATCCCTATCAATTTGTCGTTGACGCATGGCAGGGACAACAGTAGACTCATGAGAGGTAAGCTACATACAAATAATTAAATTTCAAATTAAATATTTCATGTACAAAATTTGATATTGTAGATTTAAGTAATAAGAAATAATTCCTAAATAAATTTAACAAATTTGAAAAATTGTACCTCAGTTAGTGGATCTGCAGATGCTATGGCAGTATCTACAGCAGCCTCCACAGTCTGCATATATGGAGGAGTCTCTCTGGCAGTCATAAGCTATACAAAAAACATGTACAAATCAATATTAATCTACATGACTGCCACATAACAGAGCCAAAGCATAATCCACGTGAACTTCCACAATTAGAACCAAAGTGTAAAGAGAAACTAACCTACGTAAAAGTCACGTGAGGCATGCCAATAGCCTCAGTTCCCAGAGCAGATGATGACCCGCCAGGCTCCTGCACGTATAAAAGACAAACATATATTAATATGTACATGTACAGGTGAAACATTATAATAATAAAAGTGCACAATCAAATGAAATTTGAAATTTAAGTACAACTTGAAACTTACGTTTGTAACATGCCCAGCTGCAGTAGCTAGCATGTCGATGCCGGATGTTTCCTTCACCGGCTCTTGCTATTTAAAATAAAATAAAAAATTAGTTTTTACATGTATGTACATAACGTACAATGAAATACATATATATTAAAATCTCAAACATGAATTAAACTATTGTATATATATATATATATTAAATATTTATTTGACATTTACCTGTGAAAGACCAAGATCCATTGCACCAGTTCCAAAAACATCCACCATCATCTCATCTAGAGAAAAGAAATCATGTGATCCAGCAAATGATGTCTCGCCCGCAGTGCATACGGCACCACATGATCCATAGTGGTGTGGTGCGCTAGAACTGGCACCTCCACCAACATCACCAGATGTAATCTGCTCACTATGTTGGGTCAGAGTGTCAGTGAGCTCCCTCAATGCATGTAGTGTGTCAATCTCCACAACCTCCTTCACTGTAGGAGGGATAACTGAAGGCAGTGGGGGTTTTGGGGCATGGGGGATCCTTGGTTGACCTACGCGTGCACCAGGTCTACTCTGTGCAGAGCCACCACCTCGCCCATAAAAATAAGAAAAGTCAAAATAATTTGGGACCTCATTAAGCACGAACTCGCAATATAATTTCTTCAAAAAATAGAGGGGAACCTCATTGTTGTTGCATGGTGGATAATCAAAAACCATCCACCATCGGTCCCAAAAATTGTTCTTGATTCGGTCATCATGGCACCAATGGATTGGGAACCATTTGCAAGTAACTGCGGGGGGCATTGGTTCTTGGGTCAGTAAATAATGCACAAATGCGGTCTTTTCTAAAATTTTTTTGTCTTTTACGGCCGCATGGGATAATTTATTTGCATACCACTACCTACAATCACCTCTAAAGGTATTCCATCTGTCTATTTGGTTGGTTGCAGGAGTCAACTTCGCCAATCAATGTTTACAATGTGTTGGCTAAAGTCATGCGGGACGGATTTGTGGCATGATTTTGTCTTATATTCTGAATAAGGTTCTCAATGGCAATTTTATTTTGTCAGATTTTTCCAACGATATCAGCTTGTGTTCCTGTTGGTTCCGTGGGGACAGAAGGAGCCACAGGAGGTGGATCTATGTTTGGAGGAGGGTTTTGCGGAATGTTTGGAGGGTTTTGAGGATTTTTTGGAGGGTTTTGAGGAATATTTTGCAGGATTACGAGCTCGCCGAGCAACTGACAAAACAAAAAAATTGTATACATAAACAAAAAATTGAAAAACCCATGAAAATCACAAAAAAAACCTAAAATGCAAACAAATTGATCAAAATCGAGGGCTTACCTCTTTGTCTTGGTGGCATGGTTGAAACTATCATGATCCACAAGTCCGAAGAGTAATTTTTAGGGGGTATTCAAAGTGTGAGTGCCAAAGGTGTAGGAGAAATCGCGGTTGGAAAGGAAAAATGAGGGAAAATGAGGAGTCGCGGGTCTGTATTTTTTGTCTCAGAGGACCGCAATCACGGTTTGAAAGCGAGGTTTTAAACCATCGCAGTTTGTAAACCATGATCATGGTTTTAGGTTTGGAAATCACCGAGCCTATAAAAATAGTTGCATGGAGCGTGGTTTATAAACCACACTCACGGTACCTAAAGTTTTGGTTTTTATGTCCACTTAATTGTCCACCATCTTGGTGCACTTAGAGGCATATAGAAAGGAGGGAGATCCTGAAGTTATTGACCTGTGAAACAGCTTGTACCAAGGCCACAACCATTCTTATCAGGATTTCAGGATGTTGCAACGCTTGTCGTTATGACTGCACATATGAGGCTACTATCAAGGGTCTTCCTAGAATTGCTCGACGAGACCAAATTGATATCTTCTGACCATGTTGGCTCAGTACCTTCATAGATGCGATACTAGCAATTGGCGGTGTTAGTAGTAGCAGTGATGCACGCAACAAGGTTTATGCACTCGTGTATCTTTGATTTCCCCAAATGACTTTGAGCTAGTTACATATCCCACTCAGGCACGTTGTCTAGGACACATCATGGATGCTAACTTGTTGCATGCATATGAGGTGATTTCATGACATTGTAGCATTCCACTATTAGGGGTTTTAGATTTTATAGAGCAGAGTGGAAGTGTATCTTCTAGTCAGGGTACTACTGCCACTACTACAGATAGACTTCTCGTTGTTAGGATCGTCACACCTAATGTTCAGCACAATTCTGTTCTGGTGTGAAAATTAAACACCCAATATTTAATTAAAATTTATTTTATTTCATCATTACTTTACAATTTATTAATATTAAAAATAAAAATGTACTTCTGGGTTTAGGCTTGCTGCTCTAGTGTGGGGAGCTTCATATCCCAAACCATCTACTTATCTGACATACACACAGCTCTTAACGGAGCACAACATGGATCTTGATGTTCTGGGACTGAGTCAGCTTAGCTCACTTGGTGACATAATATTTTGGTGTTGAGGTTGAGGGTGGTAATGCCATGGATTTGGAGACACATTCTGTAGAGGTATAGAAGTCTATGTTTTAATACAATTAATATTTAATCTAAATTCAATTGTTAGAAATTAATGAACTTTATTCAAAAAACTTATTTATCAACTTCTTACATTTTATTTATTTTGTTTCACAAGGATGTATGGGACATAGATCTACACATAGTGTAGATACTCCCAACATCTTCCCAGGGACATATACTGAGGTAATCAATTGTACATATCTGTTATATGATGTATTGAATTAATCAAGAGATTTTTGTATAATTTTTCTTGTATATTTTAATATATGGTGCATGTTATATATATTTTATGATGTGTATATTCCCCTTTTTTCACATGTAGGGTGCAGCAGAGTGTAGTGAGGGGCCTGACACTTGCCCTACTGCACAGAGGAGACTTTAGTTATATTTTATAGATTTTAGACATTTTAGACACGTATATACTCATTAGACATGATTTATGATATTTTAGACATACTTTAAGATATTTGAGACATACTTTTTAACATTTTAGACACACATTTAGAGATTTTAGACATGTATATACTCATTAGACATGATTTTTGATATTTTAGTAATACTTTATGTTACATTAAACCTTCCATGGCTTAGTGATTACTTCTTTACTTATGCACTTTTCAAATATTTTCAAAATACATTGTTATTATTAAACTGTCTCTCTAAAACTCTATGGTAACTTAAAAGCTTGTGAAAATAATATATTCCCTCTCTTTATCTATCCTCTCTCTTAAACTCGGGAAATATAAACTTGAATGTTTTTTTTTAGGTGTGCGAAATGATGGAAAATGAGGTAAATGTAATGCAATACATTTCCATGATTTGTACTATTTTAATGTAATTTTAAATTTGACTTTATTTGGATATTTGTACTATTAAAACACCTAATGTAAAGTGTTTCTTTGTAAACCAAAGTCTTTTGAGATACAACTCATGTCATCCTACCTCATAAAGAGTAATGAGTCTTCATCTACATTTGTAATATGTTCACTCGCATTTCTACCACCATTTGTAATATTATCAACCTTGAGTCATAATATCTTTCAATACAAGTAATAAATGTATTTTGCATATTTTATTATTAATTATATGTATGTCTTTTGAATGTTTATTTTACACATTAATTTATATTATAAATCTTTATTACTTTGAATTTCAATCATATTATTTTTTTGGATTATTTAAATTGAATTGATAATAATAATTTAAGGTCGTTACAAATTAGGTTTATCAAACCTTATGAAGTGGCTAAATAATCTGATCGACTAATCCGCAAAATTCCATAGAGGAAATGGAATATCATATATTGTCCAAATGTGGATTTTGAGCTTAGCTTTCTCAATGATGAAAAAATACCATTTCTAATGGGAAAAGTCATAATTATGTTTCAAATAAACCAAGGTCTATTAGTTATAATATCTCTACAATGGTCAACATTGTAATAGTTAGAACAAAAAGAAAAATCTTGATTAAGATTTTATTTCCGTAAAGCTTGACACCATGAGACATAATCCATGCATCATGAACTCATGATTTGAATGTTCTCTCAAAGGGTACTCAACTAAAATAATATGCAACTAAAGTAAGTTACTCCAAATAATTGCATAATTTATTGAATTTAAGGAAATGTAAAACATCAATAATATTTTTAGGGCTATGATCACGAGGTCATGAAAATATTTTGGCATGGAATTTTTTTGTCTCTTTAAAGCCTTTGAAATCCAACAATTCCATTAATTTCTCTTACAAAAAATGACTACAAGAGTTGAGGAGGGAACATTATAAATGGCTTACCTTCTTAAAGGGTATTTGATTAATACAAAACAATAATTAGCCAAAATAATAAAATTTCTAATAAGTGTTGATTTGGCGGCGTGACATAGACCCTATTAGGTATGTTAATATTATGTTAATATTTAGTTTAATGATGTACATGTCCCTGAGTTGTCTTAAGGTATGTGGGCTCACATAACATCCTAAATCATGCAAACAATTGTTAGCAAAATGTAGAACCCAAAATTTGGACCTACGGAACTTGGAAATAATTATTTGGCATCCACCCCAAGATATTCCCATTTACACATAAATTGACTTAACTGTAAAAAACACCCCGCTCAATTTCAATGTTACAATTCCATCAAATCAACACTTTTCATTCATTTTAGCACTTTAGGAACCAATTTACTTGACAATGAACACATCTACACTCACATATCCACTCAACACATGCATGAGATTAGGTCCCAAGTTAAACCTGGGTAGAATTGAGTGACAAGGGTAGAAATGACCAATTTTTTTGACCCAGGTTGAAAATTTTGACCCATGCACTTTCAATGGTCACATTTTCAAATACACACCTTACACCAATCATCTTACGGTCAATTGAGTGGGAAATCTTTCACAAAAGTTGTGTATATAAACACATACATGTTATTTATTAAGGGAATCTCTTAACTCCTTACACATCTAAAGGATTTCATTCTAAATAACTCTTGAGGACTTTAGGCCCTAATAATTAAAATGTCACATAATCACATCCTTAGAGCATGCCAACAAGTTACAAGTCTTATAAATCCCATGTTGTTTCCCTAGAACATTATCATTTACTATAACTAAATTCAATGATTGTTACCAAGTGTTGGAGGCCTTATTGGGGTCTTATCATAACCATTATTTATGCATATGCACACACATCTAGTGGGAGGGATAATCGCATAGGTGTGAGGAATTTTCATAATATATATATGCAGTGATGCTTGTCTCAGAGGGGGTTGAGGAATCTTAAGCCAATTGGACTAAACTCTTTTTTAGGTTATAACCTGGTAAGGATCTAGGGTTTTGTAATATCCAAACTAGGATTTTATTCTACTTAAGATATATATTATGTGCAAAGATGATATATGAATCATAATTGATATAAAGATCTTATAAACATGTAATGATAATATTTGGATAGATAAAAGCTCTAGAAAATTTATTAATACAAGAGTCATGAAGTTCTTTATTGTCTATATCAAAATTTAATTGTCTATCATCATTTTGCTCACAAGAAATTTTACATGATTGAAGTTAGATTTATTGACACTAAGAGTTCTTGTTTCAAATTGTTATAAAAGATGCTGGAAAAGAGAAACTAAAATGAGGAAAAAATAATTTATAAATTAATATCCATTTGTTTACATCCATCCACGAGCGAAGAAATCATCAACTCAATTTTTGAAAAATGGCGATTAATGTCGTTTTAATACATGTACACAATATCTAAAAACACCATCAATACAAGACATGTTGGATATACCTAACACTAAGTTTTTAAAACTCATTTGTTATATATAGATATAAATGGAAATAATATTATTGGTGATACTAGGGAACAAAATTACATCATTAATGAACCCATCCTTAATATCATAGCAAGAAAGTTGTCAAATATGTATGCCAAATGAAAAATAAAATAGTTAAAATATTTTAAATTCCTGGAAGACATGACTATATAATATTCCATGTCATTCTATATAATACTAAGTGGCTCTGCTTGTTGTTTAATGACCTATAAAAAATTTTCATGGTCTTCTACATCTAGTCTCCATTTTTTTACGTTGACTAGTTTTAGTCTTCACATGCTGCAATTGTAACCCTATAGAAATTATGTGATGGGTGTAATGATATACCTTTTTGTCTGGTTTGTAATAAAAAAAAGTGAATCCCACTTTGGAGGGCTTTCACTTGTTGTAAATATGTTCCCTGCACTATAACTGATCCAGTATAAAATGTTGTCTCTTCAATTGTTATTTCACATGTTAGCTTTGTTCTCTCTTTTGTGCAACGCAACAAGTAGTACTCCACTTTATCAACATTGTCTTCTTCAGCAATGACTACAAATACATCACCTACAACAAAATGTAAATAAATGTACTCAATGATCCATGTATAGTATAAATATATATTTAATTATCAAATTATACAATCCTTTTAAATAAAACATACCTTGTTTAACCAGTCCAGATATGTGGTCATAATTAGTTGAAATTTAAGGCACATCTTCAAAACTATCATCATGATCTTATCCATATGTGTCATCCACAACTAAAGGAACTTGCTTCCACTGACCTACATACCCATGTTTTTTACTATTGCACTCTGAATATGATTTGTTCATGCATTCATAACAAAAACAAGAATAATCTCTTATACAGATTGTCCAGCTATTACTGTCCATAGTCATCAAAGAGTGCAAAGACCTAGAATTGGGAATCCTTTCACATCCATACTTTGTCCTTCGATCAATACCTTCAATTAATCATGCTCAAAAGATCAATAAAGTTTAAAACAAATATCAAAATTCAGAATAATTTTTTTTAAAGTTTGTAACTTGTAGAACTTAATAAATCACATCAAGATCTACATATATATGTTTTAAATGTGCATGTACATGTTATCTCTCAAAACACTCTATGTGGGGTTGAAGCCTGTGGGGTTGAAGTGTGTGATGTTGAAGCCTATGAGGTTGAAACCTGAATTGCAAAATGTTTCTTACACCATTCAACAACGATGTGGGCATCAATCAATTGATCTCCCTCATAATCAAAGCTTTATTTCTTTAGAGCACGTTTGATGCATGCACCCGCACCATCATGTTCTCCCTTCCCATGACCACTCTCAAAAAAACTCCATAAATGACGATGATAACAACTGAGTGCAAAGAAAGGGCGAGAGGATTTGAATTATGATGTGCAACCATCTGACCAAACAAAATGTTGATATCTTTGTATTCCTTGCCGATGAATATATTGAAAGAACAAACCAAAACAATGTTGCACAAAGTGGGTGTCATGTTTCTTGTCATCACTTATATAGAAGTGATACTCATTCTTGATCATTCACTTTTTTGGTGCTCGTTTTGACCTCTCACCATTTTGCCCTAATTTTCCTCTGATCTGTGTGTTGTGAATCATCTTATTTCTCGATGTGGATGCTTTGAAATCTTTTACCTCCTTTTGATTTCCTCGAGTTATTTTCAAAATCCATTGTCATATTCTTCCTTGAAGAAGTCTCTGAGTTTGCCCTATTTTTTCCCTAATATCTTCAAAATCCACGAGCTTTGTTGTTTTTCCTATCTTTCCTCGACCATGGAAGCTCGAGAATGATCGATTTATATTTGTATGCCTTTGAAAATCCATGGTCGAAAGATGCTCGGAAGCATGATCCACATAGTTTTGTTTTGAAAAAAGTTTTTATCCTTAGCAAAAAATCGGGTTTTGAGCATGAATGGTGAATTTCTGTGTTTTGACATTCTAACGGGTGTCTTTTTCCTATCAAATTTATTTCTCAACATTCAGCGGTCACGTGGCTTCCTTTGGTTGGTCAGGGGGTGGTGGGCGAATGTTTTAACTTATCGCTTTTTTCTTTTTGGGCAAAAGGGCAAATTTGGTCCCATGGCTCCGCTCATTTCTGATTGGTTGTTTTAGTACTTACGTGGCTTCTTCTAACTGGATGGGGAGCGAAGGGTTTGTTTTTGAACTTGTTCCTTTTGGCTACTTCAAAAAAAGGTTTGAACTCGCCCCGTGCCCCTGCCAGGCTCTGATTAAAGCAAGTTTTAAGTGGAAGGGAAAAATCCTTAGTTGGACCCCGCATGAGGACACGTGGCAAAGCTAATGGCAGAGAGGTGGACCATTGGGGGCAATTTGGATTTTTGCCCCTTGATATTCAAATGACTAAAAACATCAAAATGGCCCACAAGCCCTATAAAGGAAAGGTCAAAGCTTGTTCCAGTCAACGGAAGAGGTGCAGAGTCTCGGGGGAAATTTGGAAAAAAATCCATTTGGGAGAAAAGAGTTTAAAGTGAAAAAGGAAGCACGGTTCCATTGGGACACGTGTCAGGCCCATTTTTCAAGGGCGTAGCTATGGGGAAAACTTGGAAAATTTTCCTTTTTCCAAAAATGAGGTAAAATAATAGAATTTGGTTGTGGTTCTATTGGGACCCACCTTAGGAAACGTGTCAGGCTCATTTCTCAAGGGCAGAGGTGTGGATCAAAATGGAAATTTTTTCCATTTTTTCAAAAGGTTGTAAAAAGTCAAAGGAAACCCCCGAGCCTGTTTAAAGTTGAATCTTCCACGTGGATGGCCCAAATTCAAAGTAAAGATAAATGACAACTGTGAGTCTGAATTTGATTCCCCCCCCCCCCATTTTTACTCAAACATGCCTAGAAGTGTGAGTCTTCATGATTTCTTGGTATTTCCTACATGTTAAAAAGAGAGGGGAGTTAATTTTGGTATCTGAGTGTGGTGGGATAGATCTGGAGACATCTTTCGCCATTAAAATGGTCTGACTATCAGGCTTGATCTGATTTTCTATTTTTCCTCTCCCAAGCATGCAAGGAACCAGATTAGGGGTGGAAGTGGTTGGTGAGTTGAAGGAGGAGTGTTCTTCCAGATGAAGGAGTTGAATGCTGATATTTTTGAAGAGATTTTCCCCATGAGCACCTGACAACTTTTACATATATGATTCTAGGAATCGCGAATGAGATCATGGCGAGCACTGGTGCATTAAATGTTTTTGTCTTTTGGGGAAAAAGGGGCTCTGTTGTAAATGGTATAAATGGCACAAATTTTTCATGCAAATGTTGGAGTGTTAGAGGTCAAAGAAAATTCCCAAGAGGAAAATTTGACAAAGCTTGTCTTTTTGAGAAGTCGTCTAAGAAGCCCGTATATCTCTTTTGTATTAATTTTGATCGTGTCAAGGTGGTTGTAAGTGTACAGTCATTGACAAGCTCTGAGATTGTTCTAGAAAATTTCCCCTACTAATAAAAAATTATATACATATATATTTAATTATCAAATTATACTTGATCCTTTCAAATAAAAAATACCTTGTTTAACTAGCCCAAATATGTGGTCATAATCAGTTGAAATTAATGGCACATCTTCAAAACTATCATCATGATCTGAGCCATATGTGTCATCCACAACTAAAGGAACTTGCTTCCACTCACCTACATACCCATGTTTTTGACTATTGCACTCTGAATATGATTTGTTCATGCATTCATAACAAAAACAAGAATAATCTCTTGTACAGATTGTCCAGTTATTACTATCCATATTCATCAAAGAGTGCAAAGACCTAGAATTGGGAATCCTTTCACATCCATACTTTGTCCTCCGATCAATACCTTCATTTAATCATGCTCAAAAGATCAATAAAGTTTAAAACAAACAACAAAAATCAGAATAAAAAATTTAAAGTTAGTAACTTGTAGTTCACTTAATAAATCACATCAATATTTACATATCTATGTTTTAAATGTGCATGTACCTGTTATCTCCCAAAATACTCTGTGTGGGGGTTGAAGTGTGTGATGTTGAAGCCTGTGAGGTTGAACCCTGTGAGGTTGAAGCCTGTGAGGTTAAAACCTGAACTATAAAATGTTTCTTACACCATTCAACAACGGTGTGGGCATCAAGTAATCGATCTCCCTCATAATCAAAGATTTGTTTCTTTAGAGCACATTTGATGCATGCACCCGCACCATCGTGTTCTCCCTTCCCATTACCACTCTAAAAAAAACTCCATAAATGAGGAATTTTGTGACGACGATGATAACGACTGAGTGCAAAGAAAGGGCAAGAGGATTTGAATTGTGATGCACAACCATCTGACCAAACAAAATGGTGATCTATTTGTATCTCTCGCTGATGAATGTATTGAAAGAACAAACCAAAACAATGTTGCACAAAGTGGGTGTCATGTTCTTTGTCATCACTTATATAGAAGTGATACTCCTTCTTGATCATTCGCTTCACATATGTACTTTCAACCCCATCCAAATCCAATTGTGCATGCCTATAAAATACTTGAACCATGATAGTAACCTGGTCAGTATGATAATACTATGTTTGAATTTCTTTTTGATGAGAAAATGAGTAATTCTCAGCAAAATCAACCACGGACAATATGGAACCAATAGGGAATGTGTCCCTATTAGTCTTGAATTGTGTAGCCTGCCACTTTGAATAGTGAGAATGTTTGATGTACGGACTAATTAAACTTTGGAAAATTTGCATGAATGTAGCAATGGGGATTTCCTCTTCTACCAAATCCAACCTGGTTGCATCTTTTCCAAGCCTTGTTGAATATTTTATGTATTTGAACCTACAAAATCAATTCATAACATGGACAAATTGTCATGTATTCATTTGCAATAAAATAAAAATCAAAATAAAATCTAACATCCAAATTTAAAAAACATAAATTTATATATATCACCTCTTGCAAGCAACCAGGTTAACTGTGTCCAAATATTCATTTGTTTTTGGCAATAATTTCAAGTCCCCACACTTGTCACAGACACCTTTGATGCAAGTCATACGATCATCAACATGATCATCAGATACGTTGCAAATAATTGAAGTTATGAATTCACTGACACGTGTAGGTGGGGCAATTTCTTCTCGTAACTTTCTATACACCTGAAAAAAACATAGATTTTGAAATACATTAATTTTAAATCACATGTCTCAAAAAAAGATATTTAAACAAATTTTAAATATATAGATATAAATGAAAGCACGCCTCAAAATATATATACATTGAATCTATAAATTTTTATGTACCTGATAGTGATAATCAAACTCAACGTGATAGAGACAACAACATGTGTCAAGGACTTTATCAGCTCGCACATACCAAGGCTTCAAATTTTCAAACATTCGTTGTCCAATCTTAACATCTGGATTTTCTTCTGTAAACTTTATGTACATCTCGTGTTGAGTTATTTCAAGCCAATGTTTTATATGTTTGTCATAGTTATTACGAGTTACCCTATGTTTTAAAACATCCCTCACATTCGAAGAAGGACGAGTCCTTTCAGTCCAAAAATCAGAAACTATCTTCACAATATTATCCTCCATTTTATCAGAACGTGGATTTCTACACATTAGTGCCCAATTTCCTTCCATAGTAGAGTCATCCAATGTCTTCCTCCTTTTTGCATACCTGCTAACCATTTTTCTAGATAAACCCAATGCCTTGGCAAATGTGGTAACATGACGATTCTTTGTTGTATCTTCACTTACAACTGAAGTTAATATTGCTCTATGAGAAATACTCTTATCAGCAGACCTAGTTTTTGTACCCAAAGAACTTATTCCTTTAAAAACATTCCCAACAAATTCTTCTTCTACACGTTTTGAATTTTTCTGTCCAAAATCAACACCTAACAATTCTAATGTTTCCTTCATATCAACATGATTTAAAAAAGTAACAACCAAATGTGCTCTAGCAACTGTAGTCAAATTAACAAATTCACCATATATTATCTCTACACTTTTTGCTGTTTTCTTTCGTGATAGTGGTTCTTGTTCGGAAAATTCTTTTAATTTTTGTAAATCCATCTTCACCAAGTGTTTCACATTCTTTTTGGGAAGTAATTCCATAACTTTTGATATCACTTCAGCATAATGTTGCGCATCATGATCTGTGTCCATAAACATACACATGGGATCCTATCAAAACCCTTGCCTTTACGCAATATAAAGAACATAAATTATCATATTTAAACCTTAGAACTAAAAAAAATATTAGGATCTATCAAGGGTTTCTATACATATGTACCAATTTTTGCAGTGTTGTCTTTCACTTGTTGTGTCTTCTCTCTCTCTCTTTGTGCCCTCCTACGAACAGATCTTCTAGCATTCTTCTCTGCATTCTCTTCCTCGGTATATTTTCGTTTCTCATTCTTTGCATTTCCCATGATTCATCCACTTCAAAAAATTTCACCTGCACACTTGATACATATCTGAATGTGTAAGAGTAAACTTGATACAAAACTATATGTGCATGCATGCATGCAACTCTATTTATATACAAATCTCAGTAGAAATTATGTTATTTTTAATTTTAGTTTTCTATAACTTTAAAACAACTTTTCTAAATTTAATAGAATTTATATTTAATATGTAAAACAACTTTTCTAATTTAATATTACATATTTTTGGTTAAAAACAATTTTAAAAAAAAACACACTTACTTTAAAACAAAAAAAATATGTAAAAAATTAAATTTGAAACATAAAAAGAGAACAATATTAAGTAAGTAACTTGTAAAATATTAAATTTAGAAGGGGAGACGCAATTGTGAATCATTAAAGCTAGGAGGAGACGTTTTGGCGGTGCTTTGGTGGCGCAGAGGGGGTTCACGCGAACTAGGATTCGCGCGAACCGTATTCGCGTGAATGTGGTTCGCGCGAACCCCGCTGAGTGGCAGTGACGTGGTGCCCAAATGGCACATTTTGGCCCCAAATCTTTTTGGGGACAATTGTGACCCAAAATTTGCCACTCGGATGCCACGTAACCAGGGTAAACGAAATAGTTAACTTACAAAATTTTGACACAAAATTCATATTTTTATTGGCTTTCTAAAAATGCAATTTTAATTTTTGAAAAATCTGTTTTGCTATTTATTTTTTAATTCTTACTAACATACGGTATTTTAGGGCAATCAATAGTACACAATCAACCAAATTTGAAAAATAGTACAATATATCAAAAAAAATTGAAAAAAATATACTTAGTATTTGTTGAATTCTTCTTCTTGCCTGTGAAAAAAAAAATTAATTTTGATATAAATATTAAAAGTTATTGGCATTGAAATATGGACGCCATTTATTTTAAAATATAGTTACTAAATAATTAATTAAAAAAAAAATATAAGTCAAAAAATTATGAAATTTTGACTGCACGTCAAAATTATAATCTTTAACATATACCTAAAATTTCATAATAAAAAGATAAGTTTTCATTTTAAAAAACCACCAAGGGACAGTCATTCCTCTTTAATAACATAAGAAACAACATATGAATAAAATTAAGAAAAATACTAGATTTTTTGCCAAATATTTTTTAAAAAAATATACATGTATTCTACACTCTAAACACAACATTTCGTTAGTTCGTATAATTTCATGAATGTGTACGGTTTTGTGGCTATTAACTTTAGAAAATCAATTAAACTGAAAATTCATGTTTACTAAGGTACAAACCATACCAAAAAGTGGGACATTTTATTGTGCTTTTACCCTACTAGGACAACATACAATTGAGTTACAACCAAATTCTAAACCTATTAGATAAAAACAGAGACCTGTAAATCCCAAAATAGAACCTATGATGAGGAAAAAAATATCTAAGTTGATTGAATCGGGTATTATCTTTCCAGTTAAGCATTCAAGTTAGATAGCCAATCTTGTTCCTGTTAGGAAGAAGAATGGTGAAATCAGACTATGTGTAGATTTTAGGGATCTTAATAAGGCTTCATTAAAATACCATTACCGACTCCCAAACATGGATCAGATTCTAAGAACAGTCTCAAATTCAGATAGATTATCTCTTCTACATGGTTACAGTGGATATAATAAGATTTTATTCCGGTAAGAAGATAGATATTAAATAGCCTTTATCACTAAGTGGGGTACTTATGCTTACAAAAGGATGCCTTTTGGTCTTTCAAATGGTGGTGCAACATTTCAACGTGTAATGGACATGGATTTTCACAACTTATTAAATAAATGAATCCTTTTTTATTTAGATGATGTTACTGTATTTTCAAAAGATTATGAATAACATTTAATGCATTTAAGGGATACTTTTCAGTTGTGTAGGCAGTTTGGAATATCTTTGAATCCATTGAAGTCTATCTTTTCAGTACATCAAGGCAAGCTACTTGGCCATATTTTTTCTAAACAGGGTTTAGCAATTGATCCTTTTAGGATCGAAGCCATATCACAAATATCATTTCCCCATCATAAGAAGGCATTATAGAGTTTTCTTGGAAAAATCAAATTTGTTATAAGATTTGTTCTAGATTTTGCAGCATTGGTTAAACCACTCACAACTATGCTAAAGAAAGAGAAAACTTTCTCTTGGACCAATGAAGGGAGAGAAGGATTTGAATCAATAAAAAGAGCTCTCTCTCAAGATCCTACTCTTGCAAATCCAAATTTTGATAAATATTTTACAATGTATGCACTTGCAGGAGCTAAAAAAACTCAGGTATATTAACTCAAGTCATTGATGAAAATATCGAGCAGCCTATTGCTTTCTTTGCACATAGTTTACATGATTGCAAAACAAGGTACATATTTCTTGAATAAGAGGTACTTTTACTAGTCATACGACTAAATAATTTCAAGTATATTCTTTCAAACAATAAAATCCATCTTCTTGTTTCTCATCCAAGTGTGAAAGCATTCTTACTAAATAAGGAGTTGAATGAGAAAAGAGAAAACTAGATAACGAAGGTCATGGAGTACGATTTTGATATTTGGGTTGCTAAGACAGTTTGAGAGAAAGGTCTATGTGAACATGCTGATATGTAATTGCTGATATGGAAAAACAACGAGTTACAAAACCAGATGATTCAAAACAACATGCGGAAATTGCGTATCAGCAATCAGAAATCATGGTTCAACAAGGAAATCAACAGCCTAAGCTCACTCACGAGATTCAGGAATCAAGATGGATGAGTGATTTGGTTAATTATCTATAGCATTGCTCCTATCCGGAAGGTATGGACAATAATAAACAAAGCTATTTCAGATTACAAGTTGTACCTGATATCTTCATAGATAATGTGTTGTTCAAAAGAGATATAAATGGAATCTTGATGCGGTGTGTTGACTATGATAAAAGTCAAAAAATATTGTCAGAATTCCATGAAGGATTCGTAGGAAGTCATTTCTCAGCACGTACCACATCCTTAGAAATTATGAAAGCTAGTTACTATTGACCTAGCATATTCAAAGACTGTTTTGACTGGATTAGAAAGTGTAAAAAATGTTCTTTCTTTGTCAGTAAAGAATGTTTAGCTTCGCTACCTTTACAACCTATTTCAGTTGATCAGCCTTTTATGTAGTGGGGTCTAGAATTTATCGGCATGATAAACCTACCTTATTCACAAGGACATAAGTGGATCTTAACTGCTACAGATTACTTTGCAAGATTGGCTGAAGTAATAACCTTGAAGGATTCTAATGAAGCTTTGATACTATCCTTTTATGAAGGAATACTTTGCAGAATCGGTGTTCTAGTAACTATCGTATCAGATAATGCTTTAGCTTTTCTTGGTTCTAAGATAAAAGATTGGGCTGTCAAACATGGAATTTATTTGAGTACTTCATCTAATTATTACCCACAAGGTAATGGCTTAGCTGAAAGTACTAGTAAGAATCTATAAAGGATCATCAGAAGAACACTTAAAGATAATCAAACAGCTTGGAATATGATGTTGAATTCAGCACATTAGGCTAATAGAGTTACTCCTAAAAGATCAGTTGGCAATTCACCATACAAACTTGTGTATAGAAAGGAAGTAAGAATTCCTATTTCAGTTGAGTTACTTGCATTGGATTTGTTACATCAATTGGAGCTACTTGAGAATGAACCATTACAAGTTCGTTATGCAGAGTTAATGGAATTACAAGAGCTAAAATATCAAGTAATTTAAATATGGAAAAGAATCAGAAACAAATGAAGAATACTTTTGACAAGAAAGCCAAATTCAGAGTCTTCAATGAAGGATATATTATGTTAAAATGGGATGCTGATCATGTAAAGCAAGGAGGACACTCAAAGTTTGATACAATCTGGAGTGGTCCTTACATGATTTTAGCTTACAAGGAACACAATGCTTTTCAACTTTCGAAGCTGAATGGAGAGGAACTTCCCTTTCTGTGAGCTATATGCTTCTCAAACATTGTTATTAAAAATCTTACAGTGATTGTTAGAGTAAGATTTTCCCTTCAATAAGTGCAGTTTCTACACATTGCATCATTTTTCAATTCAATAAGTGCATTCATGCACGTGATCTGGTTTACCAAATCCTTTCCCAGTTTTAGTTTGTTTTGGAAAGGGTTAGACCTTTCAAAAAGGTAGATTTTGGTTATATAATTTGGACTCCATGCCCAATGGACAAGAGCAAGGCACTGATCTATAAGCTAGCAGGCATCTTTCCCCATAGGATCACCAGAAATGTCGACAATTTTATACTTTTCCAAAAATGGGCAACTCGAAACTTCATCGTTACAATGAAATTCATGGGTGAATTATACCTAACTAAGAGAGTTGGATATCATTTGTTACTGCTGAATTATTTATAAGATTAAATGAAATCTATAGTTATGTGTGTTGTTACAAAATGTAACAGATCACATAGTCTGCAATTTCATGATACCTTCAGCAAAAGAACACAAATGCCCCGAAGTACAGTTGTGTTGTCTTGATGAAGACACCGAATTATAGAGTAGGTGAAGTGTTGAATTTTTGGGACAGAAAACATAAGTGCAGATATACAAAATTTAAAGTTCATTACTGAATGTTATAGGTTCTCATTAATGTTCTTTCCTTCATGATTAAGACATTCAATTATGTTACTGATTTTTTAAGTTCATCGTACAATCCATACAGAAAGCTGAAATGCAAAAAGAAATACACAACTCATTTACAAAATCCAATGTTTTATTCATAAGGAATTTTCAAATGTTTCCCACACAAGCCGTGGGATGTAACTGAAAAGTAAAGTACAACTACTAAAATAAAATGTACACATGCATGAAAGAGAAAGTAAAGGAGTATGAGTGAACCCATCATTGCCTTGGGGTTTCTTTCTTCGATTGAAGCATCTCCATTTCCATATTTTGCTTCCTTCTTCATCTCCATTGTAGAAGCCATTGTACCTGAAAAGAAGAAAAGGATAACTATCAGTTATGAGCTTAGGGATCAATTCATATTCCTAGACTGTCCTAATTCGTGCATATGAATCTCTAAAACAAGAGATGTAATTTTACTTGAATAATCAAACTGCACACATGCTCTATTCACTCAGATAGAATGAAGGAAGAGAAAAGAAAAGAAGAAAACATGGACATAAGAGAGGCCAAAAAGCCTAAGTATTTTCTAACTATTTTCCTAAGTGTGTAGGTACAAGTTGCAGCCAATGAAAAATAAACAATTCATAAGTGCATGCATAAAAATGAAGAATGTAACTCAAGGTTTCAGTAACCGTTCTGAAGTGGAAGAAGTTACAGTACAGAAAAGAGACTAGAAGATAGAAATACATGTTTTAGTTTGCTACTAAAGAAGAAGAACCAGAATTCAGAAAGTTGGATGTTTGGCTAAAAGAAAGGTTTATAACTGAAATAGAAAAATAAAAAAGATTCTAGGAAAATTTTGACAAGGCTTCACCATGTAAAATAGTCATTTACAAATTTTCATCATTCTGCTTTCAACTACTACATGCTTTAAAAGAATTATTAAAATTAGGTAAGTGATACAGAAAATCAGTAAAACATGCCATGATCAAGATAAACAGTTATGATGTCTCATTTTTTATTTACCAAATCAGCTTCAAACATGAAGTGTTATGTTCTATATTCTAGATCAGAAAGTACAACTACTATAGATGGAAATGGATGGAAGAGAGAATTCTGGAAAAAAAATTCCAAGGCTTTGCCATGAAAAGTCAACATTTCAAATTTTCCAGCATACATAGAAAGTTGTAATAAAGATCAAACACAATGTTTATGCAGAAAAGAAAGGGAACTATACTTTCAGTCATCAAACTAAAGGATTTTGGAGCATTCATTATAAGCCTAAACACCTGAAGAGAGATGAAGTTGTAAGATGAATCTTACAAGTAAAACATTCTATGAGTACAGTTTTTAAATTAATCAAGTGCCAATACACAGAATACTACAAGTAATAGCTTTAAAGATCAAATTGAATGTTGGATTTACAGTTACAAAATAGAATTCATTCTGAATCAATACAGAAATGTTGCAATATCAGTGGAGTATGATAGACAAGTAGAGTGAAGCCATTTTTCTAAAAAGCAAAAGCATAACAGTCAAAGGAAGGTTCTAGATACAAACTTCGAAAATCTTCAAGGAATGTGTTCAAGGAAGTAATTGACACAATTTTAAACAAGTTACAAATTCTCTCAAAAAGGACGGGCTATTTACTCGGTGATACAAATAAAAGACGCCCATCATATTTAAGGCCATGGGAACACATTTTTAGAGTATTAAAAGACCAAGTCATTTTCCATGTATTGAGTTCAAAAGAGAGTTTTATTCAGTGAGCCATAAACTTACCAATTAAACAGGTCTGAGCTCACATGATATTGGAACAGAGAAAAGAAAATCTGAGAGACAATCTTATAATGCAAAATATTTGATAGAATTGAGAACAGTCAAGGCTGAAGTAACCCAGATTTAAAGAATAGTTGAGGAAGAGTGTACCAATTCGAGGCACAAAAGAGAAGTTACAGTAAAAAGAATGTCTTCCTCAAGCCACGATGAACTAAATCAGTGAAAAGAAAATGATTAGCGAAACTGTTGAAAGGAATCAGCTTACAAAGTTCAGAGTGTTTTCGAGAAACTAACAGACCAGGTGAATATTAATGGTTGAATGAAATCAGAAAATGCAAAACTAAGATTGTATGAAGTGGATTTCAACTTTTCAGAAAATATTATTAGCCTCAAGAACAAATTGCAAAATTAAAAGGAATGAAGGAGTTTGAATACCCATAACAGTAAACATTCGGATTTGACATGTTTGAGAAATAGGAATATCCATTTATTATTCATAATAATAGGCTCAAACAGAAAAATCTTAAGTCAAACAGCACACACATCCAAATTGAAAAGTATTCAAGCATTTCAGAGGTTAACATTCTTTTAAGGTTAATCACCTTCAAATTGCAGTATAAGAAAGAAAAGTACAGATCCTGTTTCTTAATCGTGGACCCATTAATGGGTACCAAGTCAGAGAAAGAAGTAAAAAAAAACTTACTGGTTAAATCGAAGTGGAGAAAACCCTTGAGATATCATCGAGCTCAGAACTAAAAGGACCAAACCCAAAATGAGTTCAACTCGAAAACAACCAGAGTCATCCAAGAGATCACATGAAGAAATGTAAAAGAAGACGGGGATCAATTTTGAAGCCGAAGTGACGATGAACCAAAATACTAGAGAAAAATCAAGGATTGAAAAGCTTACCGAACTCATCAAGCAGTGATGCAAAGCCAAATACAGAGCTCAGGAAAAAGAGCTGACCTTGACAAAAAGATCTTAAAAATTAGATGTAACCAGAGAATCGATCCTGCTAAAAGCAAACGCAAATAAAATGAGAGAGATCAATACTTTTGTTCATGGATCCTCATAGAGCTCAAAAGGTTGCATAGAGCTCAAAGGAAAACACTAGTAGTGGCGGCCACTAGAGAAATAATACAGGAAATGAGCTCTAAGCTCTCACCTTCATGATGGCCGTCTGACGAAGTGACACAGAGAATCAAATGAACAGAGATGAGTTTTAAAATCAACAGTGGCATAGCTCAAGGACCTCAAAACAATGGCTTCGAACAAAAATTTTTCCAGGGCTTCACCCGCATAGTAAAAAATCAAATGAAATGGTCATTAGGGTCGAGCCTCACTTTACCATGCAAACTCAGGAGGTGTTTTCAACCTAACTCAACCCTAGTTAATAATCAATGGATCCAGATTGAAAGGATAAAGATCAAAGGTGAAGGATCAAGCTCCAAAATCAAATGCAAGTAACTACAATTAGCTCACACCGACCACCTTTATTGTTAAGTTTAAAACCCTAAGTTGTGGGTTAAAAATCGATGGCATCCAATGCATTAAGGACATAAATCAATGGCCTAGAACCATCACCAAATTCAAAGAAGACTTGACCTGAGTTAACCATGCCACCGAAAAAATTGCCAAGGGCTAAGTCATTGTGTAAGGGGGCCAACCTCACGTTTAAACGAAAATCATTTTGCATTGAATTTTATAAGTCTAAACCATATTACAACACCGAATGATGCAGAACCGACCATACATGCAAAATAATCATCACTGAAAAGGTAAAAAGCCTTACTTATTCACTTCAAGTATGCAAAGGCTGACAAAATTGCCATGTAATATTAATCAAAGGGGGCCGAATGATCAAGTAGTGATTATTATTCAAACCATGGTCCAAGAGACCCATGTATGTTATCAAAGGTGACCGAGTGTATTGTGGTGCCTTTTTAAAAAGGTGGTCCCCTCATCTTATATTAAGAACCATGGTAATATGCTAAGTCAGGACAAAGGTGGCCAAACTCAAATGAAGACAAATCCATATATCAAAGGATGGTCCACAACATACAATTATCTATCACATACACAAGAGTATTTTCGCATGCCTTCGGAATAAGACAGAATAGAGAAGAAGACAGAGGTGCATGTTCATGGAGAGAGACTTGCCTAGCAAGTAATCTTATTTTAATCAAGTTATTCATCCTTCTCTGCTTAAAAATAGAACAGTCAACTTTAATTAGTTTGAGTGTATTGCATTTAAGGCTAATAATGCCTATTTGTAATTCCATGCTTTATTTTTATTCCTTTGTCTATTATTAAATAAAGGATAACAATAGAATGCATGGGTGAGTACAAGCCTTAGGCTATTTTTAGGAAGAGGGTGTATTTTATTTTTGCTATATATTGTGTGCCTTTGTAAAGCACAGAGGAGAAATTCTGGAGGACTTTTTGGATATAGTAGTACTAAAGCAATTTTCGCCAGTTTTTCCTTCTGAGTGTGAAGTAATTTTTGCCTTGCCAATTACAGTAATTATGTTTTATTAGTCTTGTGAATGCAAATTCCCTAATTAATCATCTTACCTTGTTACAAAATTTAGTAGTTTCCACATGATATTAATGTGCATGTTTATCTTAGCAGTATTATTGTGATAATCTCCCTTAATACCTCCAAATGTTTTTCCCTTAATAATCTGTAAAATAACTATTGGTTCATGCACCCAAAATCCTTCACATATCAATTGTGCATATACTTAGTCAAAGTTCTCATACAAATTTGGTGTATCACCTTAGGTTTAGTTACTTTACAGTCATCTTTTACTCTTAAACACAAGAATCATTTTAGGATAAACCAACAAGGAACTGGCCTTGATACCGGAAATTCACCTCAAAATAGGTATACCCACAGACCTGAGGTGGTTCTATTACAGTATCTATGAAAGAGAGAGATCAATTGTGCACGCTTAGAAAACCTGTAGCCATCTCTCTACAGGGTGCATTTTCGAGAGATAACAGGTACCACCAAGGAACCCATTTCAGGAGCAGACACCGATCCATCCTTCTTTATCTCCCACATTATTGCAGAAGAGAAACACCCTATGCAATAACCAATGTTTAAGAAGTTGGATCAAAAGATATTGGAATCCTCATAAACAAGGCGAAGAATCCATACACCAGTTTTTCTTAACAATCCTGATAAAAGAAAGGGTGGGATTATCAGTAGACATTCTAATGAAGAACCTAACATGTATCATCCTTGAACAAGGTGGAGGGAAAGTCCTTACCACCTGCAACACAAGAACCAATGAACTTGTTATCCCATTTCTCACTAGCAGAAAAATCCTTTGGAGGTGGAGGGGATGACCTAGACCCAAGAGCCCGCTCCACTCCTGCACGAGAAATTTAAAAAATGATTTGCAGCTCTCTTCTATTTTCTTTCCCATCCATCCCTCGATTGAACATTTTATTATATTATTGATATTCCTTATTTCAACAGATTTTTAATGTTGGAATTAATTTTGTGTATGTTTAATCTTAAAAAGACCCATAAATGCATTATATATTTTTCGTCCTAATATTTACACCAAAGGTGTACTCCAAATTATAAATTGGATGGGAAGCTCTAGACACTGACAAAGTCATATTTAGTCACAAATTGGACGGTGTAGGTGGCTTGCAAATCAGACGGTGCAGATTGGTCCTTTCAGCTTCGTTCAAGACTCTACTAATTCTTAAAAATGCTTCACAATAATGAAACTACATTTTGTTATCCACATACAAGAAGCGATAATTCAGAGACCAAGGCACATACTTTTGACCGTTGTAAAGCTATCTGAACCACAAGAATAGACATATTTACAACATTTTTGACAGATGTTTTCAGGTTGAAAGCCTTCGGATTCTCTTCAAATCAACAATACCACCGCATACTAACATCCCCCGCTTCATATAGTGGTTTTACCTTATATTTTTCTGTATAAATTTAGCGTCATTGTGCGTTGATAATGAAATATTCCTCTATGAGACAAAAATCACTCAACTCTTCATACACCTAAATATATATTTAGTAGTACATATTAAATAATTAAAATTTTATATAAATGAGCATAATATATTTTTAGTAATATATAAATAAAAATATATAACAATAAAAATATTTTTTGTAATATTTAATAATATTATGTACCCTTAATTATATCATATTAATATATTTATAAAGATATTATTAAGGTGAAAATTAATATTTATAAATAGCTAATTATATATAGTATACTTAATTTATTTACGCGAAAGGAGTTTTCCAAATGGGAGAGAGGGTCGCTGCATCCAATAATTGGTAGAGAAATAAATGACACAAATTACTTTTGATGTTGATGTTTGGCCTCTTCACAGCCTTCCACGTGGTGTTTTATATGTGGTGAAATTCAAACCGTCTTGCATAAAGCTTCACTACTCACATTTCCATTGTTGTGTCCATGAAATCATGTAATTAGTTTACTCTTTATAATTCACCAAAGTCTTGAACAAAATTTATTCTTTACCTATCAATAGTCTACATTGACTTAAAAAGTGTTGGACCATGGGTTTCGAAGCTTTGAGATGAATCCTGATTAGTTTTCCTAAAGATCATTACTCAACATGCAAGATGGTGGAGCCCTGTAACATATCTTAACATCTTTTCCTTATTGTTACAATAACATCAACACCTTGATAACAACATTTGAATTCGTGATATTCTACCTAAAGATTATCATCATGGCTCTTCATCTTTAAAAACACGCATATGACAATATACTGGAGGAGATTAATTATCACTTATATTTTGTAATTAGTCGAGTTTAAAATTTGAAAGTGTTCTATAAATGGTGAGAAGGATCCAACATTTTGTTTTTTTTGGAACTTGGGGCGTATTATATTTTTCATATTTTTACTATGGGCCTTTTAATGGAAAATTGCACTCACCTAAATAATGCTAGCGAGGTTGAGATGATAAAGTGCATCCTAGATAGTAAATATAATTTGGCTGGGAATAATCTAAGAAATAGAATAGATGTGGGAAACGGAAGAATTTAATGTCCACAATTTTCATTTGTCTTCCTTTTATTTAATAAATTAAACAAAAATCAACAACCTTGTCATTGTAAAAAAATAAAAATAAGTAAGAACAAATCCCATTTTCATCATATCTTTCTAAACTATTTTGTTTCTTTCAGTTGTGCACAGACTAGTTGTTGGTGCGCTATAATTCACAAAAAAAATTAGTGCATAAGTGACCTTCCATATGGCTTAAAATAAAAATGGCACACCATTATTCTTAAGCTTGATAATATGTAACACATTTCATATGGGCCTTATTGTAAGAACAAGGAGTTTTACAAAATGATTCTCCTGAGCGTTCTGCCCTCCCATTTAATTCTCCTCCCTCAAATCATCTCTTCATTCTTCATCTTCCTCCTTGAATGTTTTGTTGCATCACGTTTAACTTCTTTAATGTGTCCCCTTTGGTTTTTCCTTCATTTCATTCATGTATACATCTTACCTATAAAATTAAATGTTGTCAATCAAAATCCTCGGTGTTGTGATATAATATTTACCAAGATTTCATAATGAATATAATCTACCTTTCGTTCATACACCACCTATATTCCTACAATTACTTTGGCTTACAATTGTTGGGAAAGGCTACATATTACTATAAGCTTTGGATGGGTTCTTAACCTTGAACCTTTTCTAGTTTTCCCACATTTTATTTTTTCCTTTTTCTGAGATTAAAATTCTTTGGTGAATCATGAATAATAGATTTTATTTGGGTATTGGTAGGAATTATATAATCCATGGAATATGAGTGAAACATGCAAGTATTAAATTGAAACTTCTTAGTTTCCAATATTCCATTCTTGTCTCCGTATTTTCTACCAAGTTAACAACTAAAAGGGAGTCTAAAATTACTACAAGAGGAAAGCATTTTTTTTTATGTTTTGAACCTAGGACCTATTGGAATTCCTCCATTTTTTTTACCCATTAGGTTCACATGAATATTTCGACCAAGATCACAACTATAAAGCCGAGTACATATACCATATACTTTTTGGGGAGCATTAATCTGAGATGTGAAAACCCTAGTCAAATTTCGTCAACAACATAATGCGCACTTTCCTTCTCTCTTCCATGCTTCATTCCTCCACCTTGACCATTTTTGCATTCACAAAGTAGATAGGAACTACTTCTTCCCTTGTTCTAAGAAAAAAACACCGTATTTCGTATTTGGGTTTGCAGGAACAATATTATTTTAGTTGTTATATCATTTTCGGTAATGCTTGTTTCCAACTGCCAGTATCAAAATTGTTGCTAAAGCAAACCCTTTTCATTTTCCTAATAGCTATAGATAAACCCTATTCCAAAATGTCTATGTAAATGATTTCTTTCGATGCTAGGTGTAACTATAGAGGGGCACTGTATTGTTCTATCCATCTAGGGCTTCCCCTATGTATTTACATAGTTGGGCGGTGGCCCTAGGGATGAGAACGAGTACATCTTCTTGTCTTTGTTGTGTACTATGGATGGTGCATATGAATTCCCTACATTTATGTTTGCTATAACTTCCAAAAAAATGCAAGAGCTGAAATTGTAAACATTTTCTCGCTTCCTCAATATTGTTCTTCCACTCCTTACCATTTGAGATATCTCTATAGACATTTGTATAAACGTTGTATAAAACCTGCCTTATCTACTTCAAATGATTAAAACAATGTCATGTGATTGTTGAAGAGTGGAGTTTCTAAATGCTTCCTCATTCCAATTTCTCTACTCTTACACTTCCCCACCCTCAAACCTCTTATTTTCCCCTCTTCCTCTCCCATTGTTTCTATCCCTCCACTTTGAATCATCCACTAGATCCCCTTCAGTGATTCCATCATACATTTCACATACAATTGCTAGCATCAGATGTTGACAACCATATTGTTATAAATTTTATCAGAAAACGTCGTTATATTAAGAAATAATTACAATAAAAAATAATGCAAAAAATCAGGGCAAGTCAACTTCAACAATGTATTGTAAATCTTAGCAGGAAAACCAAGTATTTGTTTCCTATCACAAGCCTATTTGACATCATGATAGTGTCTCTTTAATTGTGATATACACTCGTTGAAGTTGTAGGTTTACTTTTTTATAAGCTAATGCTTGCTCCTTGTGCCGTTGGCGGCACTCCAGTATATTCGTTTTTAACTCGTGGCTTTTGAATAGGTTTCTAATGAGCCTTTCAACAACACTTATATTACGCGGTGGCTACCAAACTAATAAAAACATTATTAATATCCATCTTATGATGAAACAACCTGAGACTGGGCTAAAATGGAGTCGGTTTGATTTGGACAAGGTGGTACATGACGTCTAAGTAGTTGAAAAACAATCTTATATGCATGTGCTTATGATTTAAGTAGATAAGTGAATATAGACTTTGTAAGCATATAATCAGGTCCTTTCATATGGATGGAACAAGTCTCAAGAGGTAATATTAGTAACTATGTTATTTTATGTGATGAATATTATTTTATATCATTTATTCCAACAATATCAACTATAAATAAATGTTATCATTCTTTTCATACCATTTTCAATTCATATTAAATTCAAGTGTTTTTCTATTTCAGTATCTCAAAAGATGAGGACTGCAAGGATTTATAAGAAGGCTGCTGTGAACTTGAGTTTATGGTTATCTGCAATATTGGCCATCAGCGCATCAGACCCAGATCCTGTGCAGCATTTCGGTCTGGCCGATATATCTCAAGGTTAACAGATAGTATGGCTTACATTAGTATAGTTGGTATTATATATTTATCATGCATCTAAAGATATTAAATTCTATACAATTGCAACATGGAATGTAAAGGTGAATGGTTTTGTATGTAAGGACCCAAAGACAGTTGTGGCATCAGATTTCCTATTTTGGGGACTGGCTAATGCACTCTCAAGAAACAATGATTTGGGTTTCAATGCCACAGCAGGAAAAGTTGACAATTTCCCAGGAGTAAACACCCTGGGAATATCAATGAACCAAGCTGAATTTGCCCCTGGGGGTGTGAACCCTCCTCATATTCACCCTTGTGCAACTGAGATAATTTTTGTAATGGAGGGCACTGTTCTGGCTGGTTTTATCACAACAAACAATGTTTTGTTTTCACAGAAGTTGGAGATGGGAGATGTCTGTAGTGCATTTTTAGAAAAAATGTGGGGGCATCATATGCTGTTACTATCACTGCTCTTAACAGCCAGTTGCCTGGAGTCCAAGGGGTTGCATCCTCTGTCTTCGGATCCAATCCTGCCCTTCCTCAAGATTTATTGGCCAAGGCCTTTAACATTACTGACGACCAAGTGAAGGAATTGATGTCTACACAAGGTTCTGCACCTGCACCTGACGTGTATTAATCAGTAACTGTAATAAAATGAATAAAATGATTTATTGGATAGAGTGAGAATCACAAGCTCTGCGTACCAAGGGCTGTGATGGTTCTTTCTCTGTTATAATTGATTTTCTGTTATCAATTGTTTATGAAGGATTGAGATGATTGATTTCTTGACGATGTGTAAAAACATCTGAAACAAGAAACTATACTCCAGTCTAGACGAAATAAAAACAACACACAAGCTCAATATTGCAAAATAAAACTTACTATATAAATTCCAGCAGCAGCACTTTGGTGTTCTCTACATTACTTTCAAGACCTCTTATTTATATAGAAGTATACCGTCTTATGGCAAATACAACATTCTTCTACAAGTTAAGTGGGACTGGTTAAGACTCATAAATGCCCTGCCACCTAGGGCTTCCCCTATGTTATTGTTCATTTTCTGTCACAAAATATTTGTGTTGTATCTTCTTGATCAGAGAAAGTAATTGACATCACTCTACACTTCCAAACTACCTGATATGTTGTTGATGTGGGTGCCACATACTTTTCTTTTGCTGAAAAATGGACGATTTGTAGGAGTGCCATAAGACTTCACATGAGGCATAGTGAAAAATCTATCTAAAAGATATCTTCCTCTGATCCATGCCTCCTACGAAATCATTGTTATTTTAACCAAATAACTTGAAATTATCAAATGGTGTTTACAAAATTCCATGTTTTCTTGTCCATCTATATATCTTGTAATTATTTTCACAACTTGCTAATATGATTCATTTGGTGACTGGAAGAAACTTGAGTTAAGGATAACTCAATGTATGATATTAGGCCTCATGGCCATCAAGTACTCTAGACTACCACCAGGTCTATTGTATAATGTTAGATGAACATTAGATACTTTATCTTTCTTTTTTAAGTTTCATTCTTGTGGAAACAATTATTTACATTTGTTTGTAGTTCATATTTCTAATCCTTTTAAAAACATCATTTGCAAAAACATCATTTGTATACGTTGAATGACATATAAAAATTCAATCTTGTGTTTGACAAATTTTGATGCCAAGACAATACTTCATTGATTCCAAATCGATTATTTCAAATTCTCTTTGCATTACTGATTTGAAAAAATATACCAAAATATTTTTAATAAATACTAGATTATCCACATACAAACAAATGATGAAAAATTAACCTTGATTATTCATTTTGATATATACTGTGGGCTCATTTTATTTTTTTTTTAAGTCATTTCTCAAAGGCTTTCAGTGAATGCGATTATACTAGTCTGATAGAGTTTGTTTAAGACCAGAAAACGATTTCTTCAATTTATAAACTTTTTGTTCTTCACCATCAAATTCATAACCTTGTGCTTTTTTTTTTCATATAAACATATCCATTTAATTAAATTTTCATCTTTGAAATTTTGTTTAATATATATGGAACCTTGATAAAATAATGAAAATTTAGGATATAAAAAAATATTTTATTCACCTTGATTAAGTACGTCTCGTTTAAGCTTGTTTTTCTATTGAAAAATATTTGTAGTGAGATCTCATCAAGGTAAGTAAACACATTCACATTGGATTCCTTGTAAACTAGTTATTTTATTTACACTTAATAAGCTTTTTTTATTATTATGGGTAAATGAGGGTTAGGGGGATCTTTCCCTGTACAATAAGGAGAAAAAGATTTATCGATGAGGAATGAAAGAACCAACCTCTACCAGAGGCACATAAAATCAAGGAAAAACACCTCTAGCATTACAAACAAACAACATGAACTTAAACAAGAAAAATCATCCCTGGGATCCCTTCCCATGGAATCTAAGGTGCATCTTAAGGGATTTATTTTTTCCTTTCTTTCTTCTCCTCATAGTACACCAACCATTCCCAGGAATTGAATTTACAATTTCAGTAGTGTGAACCGGCAAGCACATTTGCATATTATTGTTGTCCAAATGAATACCAAGAGGAGAGGGTGAAGTCGCAACCTCATAGCAAGGGGAAGGAGTCTCCTCAACATGGTTAAAAAAGGGGGAGCCTCCTCCTCCACTGAAGCAAAAAAATCCTCATTTGCAGATCCATCTTCAGACTCGGAATCTAAATGACTGTCAACAACGAACAGGCTTGGATCCACATTCTTCAACCAAGAAGTGTGTCTACTTGCATGTTTCTTCCCATTCCTGCAATCCACAACTAAATATCCAAGTGAAAAGTAGGTTTTGCATCTGAAGGGAAAACCTTCATAGTCCAAGTTTAGAGTCCATATTCTATCCTCAACCATAAGATAGATAGAAGCAGGAAAATCCGTTGAGGTTTTCATATCAACTAGAATGCGACCCATACGTAGTATACTCATACAAGGTTGTTTTTTTGTTAATAGCCAGGATTTTACCCAGAGTGTACCCAATGGCAGTTAAACATTTCTCATCCCAAAACTGCAAAGGAAAATAAGGCAGACAAATCTAACATGTCAGATTTGGAAACTTTCAGTGAAAGGATAGAAAAGGGGAAACCATGGCTTCATGAATAGAAAGTAGGATTGAAATTCCCACAATCTATCAAATATTAAATCTCTATCAGAGATAAAATCAAAGACAAAAATGAAGCATATATTATACTTAGTTTTTAAAATAATAATTTTGGTAGAGTTTGTTCTACTTCCATACTCTCCTAGATCCTGTTGAGAGATTCTCTCCATTCCTTTGATTGTGGAGATAATCTCATCTCCTAGTTTAGAAATTATAACCTATTCTGTAAAGCCCACTAAAAATGCCCTCACGAGACTCAAGAAAAATCTAGGTTTAGCTAGAAAAATTATGGAATGATTTTTTTTGAAAAGTGTACCCGCATACAGGCTTCGAAGCAACAGTTGTTACCAACAATGTTTCTAGGAAAATTATATATAATAAATAAATTTTTCTCATTATAATAAATATTAAGTCTACATTATAATTTAATGAGTGTAATTAGTCCAAGCATGGTTAAATTTCCCTTTAGGTGTTAATTTAATAAATAATTAAATTAACACTATAGTTAAATATTCCCTAATTAACCCTCTAAAACTTAGTTAGGGAATATTTTAGTATAGTTTTAATTTAATTATATATGAAATTAACACCTAAAGGGAAATTTAACCAGGTTTGGAATAATTACACTCATTAAATTGTAATGTGGATTTAATATTTATTATAACGGGAAAATTTTATTTATTAAGGGGTTGACCTTTTACGAGCTCTCCTTGTCCCCTCTGCGGTGACTCTGCTCTAGTTGACTCCACATGGGAGTTCTCTTCCCTATGATCCTCACTATGTCAAGGAGATACACGATCCTCAACAGATGGCTCCCTATTATGTCAGGATGATCGCCTCCTACGGACCCTCTGCATGTAGAGCGACATTGACATCCTGAAGCGTATGTAAATTATGAGGTAGGATGGCTACTACATCATGATCTCAAGGTGGTAAGTCTAGATCTATGTGAAAGAGCCCCTTTTCTAGTTCACCTCTTGTATAGACTAAAGAGGGATTTAGTTCATTATTCTAGGTTTTATTAAATTTTCCATGTTTACTAAAATATGCAATTTTCAAACAAAGTTGTTTTCTAGATTTAAAAGTGTGCTAGGTTTAATATTCATGTCTCAAGTTCTCTAGTGTACCCAAGGGTCCAATATTTGAACCCATGGATCTGATACTAAGTGGAACACCCGCTAAAAATGCCCACTCAAGACCCAAGAACAACATAGTTTTAGTTAGAAAAAAATATGGAATAAATTTTTTTTTGTTAAAAGTGTGACCACAAATAGGCTTCGAAATAACAATTATCACAATAATGTTCTAAGGACAATTATATTTAATAATTAAAATCTTTTCCACTATAATAAATATTAAATCCACATTACAATTTAAAGAGTGTAATTAGTCTAAGCATAGTTAAATTTCCCGTTAGGTGTTAATTTAATAAATAATTAATTTAACATTATAGTTAAATATTCCTTAATTAAATTTTAGAGGGTTGAAGGGCCAAAACAAATTAAATACCTAAGGTATTTAATTCCACAAGGTTTTCTACAATTAACAAGGTTCTCATTTACATAGGGTTATAAAAACATTCCCTTAGCCCAAAAGGTGACCCCTTAAAAGTCAACCCATGTCTTTGAAATAAAGCATTTAAATAAAAAGGTAATTTCCCACTTACCCACTCTACTTACTTTTTGTGGATTCAATGATTCCCTTTGATATTTTTGGGCACTTAAGACTTCCTGAAAACATTTCCATTAGATAGGAAATTTCTTCCCCTTTCCAATGATATAAAGAAGTCCTCCTAACTCCTCATATTTCTCAAGTTACGGGCCGGGGAAGCCTTGGGAGGATTTTTTTCCCAAAGCGCAGGCCTTTGGCTTAGGGGAAATTTTCTCCCGGAGAATTTTTGGAAAAATGGACCGGCGAGCCCACCTTAGGGGTCAAAAGAAGTAATATTTAGGCCAAAAGGGACACGTGGCACGTTTTAGCTTAGTTCAACGCATTGAATTGGTCCCAAAGGCAACTTAGACTTTTGCCCATTTTATTTTGAAAAAGAAAAAATCAAAATTTACACCTGCCAACGCCCAGAGGACTCCACGTCATGCCCAAAATTACGTGCAGGGAAGGTGGTATATGCATGGGGAAACATAAGATTTTTAGACTTTTGTGTATAAAAAGTGAAAAGTTTAAAAATAAGCTCGCGCCTCCACCATATGCCTAACAGAAGCCATGTGTCAAGCCAAAAGTTACAATATGGGGAGGTGGACCGGTGGGGAAACTTTAGGAAATTTTGACTTTTTGAGTTGAAAAAGTGTAAGGTTAAAAAGTACTCACGCTCCTTCGTCAACCTAAGAGAAGCCACGTGTCAAACCGATAGTGACATGTGCAGGGAGGCGGGCCAGTGGGGAGACTTAGGAATTTTTTCCAATTTCAATGGGAATAAAAAGTGAAGTTTAAAGGTGTGGGCCCACGACTCCCGTGGAAATGTATTCGGGACCCCAAAAAGGACCCCGTTTAATAGTTGTGGGGCAGCGGGGCCGCAGAGGAAACTTAGCAAAAGTAACTTTTGAAATTAGAATTTTTTTGCCGAAATAGAAAGTTCAGGCCAGTGGAGCAGAGGAGACTTTGTGACTTTTGCATTTTTTGCAAAAAATGCAATAAGTATTTTTGGGCCCGCGGATCCATTTGAATATTTTAAGATTTTATTTTATAGTTAGTATTTTCTTTGGAACAAAACAAAGTGCAAAATCTTAGATGGCCATAACTTTTGACTGAAAGCTCAGATTTGAGAAAAAGAGGACTTTATGGAAAGGGCGCAAAATCCTCTTTGCACAAGAAGCATAAAATATTATTTTTAACAAAATTTAGATGGGTGAATTTTAAGAAAACGTATTTTCCTGAGCCATTAAAATAAGTGAACTGAACATTTTCAACTACCAGAATTTGTTTTAATCCGCCATTCTTTCTTCTTCAACACACCAACAGACATGGAGAAATTGCACTTGAAAGATTTCAAATGGATTGTAAGGATTAATTGTTAAAGGTTGAGATTTCAAATCAAATTTAATTCTCCTTTTTCTACAAAGGACATTTTTCTTGCCTCTTACCCAATTAATGAAGTTCTAAGTAAATTCTAGGGCAATATAAACTATTTTGGATGCATTTTTATCATCCTTAGCTTCATTTTAATGTTTTCTTTTTGTTTCATTGTTGCAGGGTATTGTATATTTTTCTAATGTATTTTTTACAGGTTTACAGTAAATCTAAATGGAGATTTCTACGTATTTAAAACTAGAATTGATCTATTTCATTTGCCATACTTTAAATATTTAAGTTCATTCCATTCCAACTTTAAATGTTTAACTTTCCTTCAACAATGCAAGTGAAAAAAGCAAGAATGTAATTCTATTTCTTTTCAAAACATGCCTTTCAAATTAACACAAAGAATGTAATATTTCTTAACACAGACAATTTCCATCCTTCAAACAGAGAGTTTGCAACAATATTTCCAACAATAGATTTTAAACAAGAGCAACACCATTTGTAGAAAATAAAACAACTTCTATTAAACTGAAATAATTCCTTTTTACAACTTCTTTCACATTCACCAAAAAACATACAAATTACAAATATATCTTTCTCATTTCTTTTCATTCAAATATAACTTTCATATCCAAAATCAATACAAGCTTTTCACCACAAATATTATTACAATGTCATCCACTTAAAGTGGGAAAATTTTACAATAAGGAAACTAAAGAGAACTACAAATTTGTCTTCACACACAGCTCCAAGAACAACAACAAGAGAGATCCACCATGTTTCAATTTTGTCACAACAAAAGGGGGGGGAGGCAACGTTCTCCACCCAACCAATAATTCCAATGAAGATGAGAATCCATCCTCCTCATTGGCCCCAAAGCCCCAACCACATTACAATAGGAAATGGATTCAACTCATGGAAACAAAACAAGCTTCCACATCACAAAACAGATTTACAATCATACCACAGTCCAAAATAATGCAACTACAATCACAAGAAGGAAAACAACAAAATACACAAGGCTTCAACATGCAAAAGCCAAAGGAGTAAGATCTATGGGGGAAGCTACTTATACCTCCCAATGGGAAATGGGTGTCCACCTAAAAACCTGCCAATAATTCATCTCAAAACCCCTACATACTCTTATGCCTCCCTCAAGTACCTCTTATGCCTCCCTCATTCTCTTATGCCTCCCTACAAATCTCTTATGGATCCCTCAAAAGATAAACCAAGTAAGAAAAAATAAGCAATTTCTTGTCCAAGGTGGAACACCCATCCCAAACTCCCTCCACAAAATAACTCTTATGCCTCCCCACATTCTCTTATGCCTCCCCACAAGAAAGATCCCCATAGTCTCCTCCTACACCACACTTAGGAAATCTACCCAACCAACCAACAAACATACCAAAACACTCAAAAACATTCACATATACACAATATAGAAAGGAAACATTTTACAAGAGTCAAGCTCCTACCTCTCCATGATAGAGCTTGATCCAAAAGTTCAACAACAAGCTTCTTCAAGTCCAAACAATCACCAAAAGCTCCAACAAATCCACAAGCATCAAAATCCTCTAATATTTTTAAAAAATTGCAAGAGCACAAAACCAAAATGAAATAACCCCCAAAACAACAAAAAAATTGAATAAATAGAAAAGGGAGAGAGGAGGATGAGGTGGCTCCATGTAGGATGCCACATCACTCATCCTCAACTCCACCTCACAAGTCAAACTTCAAACTCCAAAGCATAATTAATAAGTGGGTGAATAAATGACATTTTACTTACACACACAATCCAAGCCCACACCCCTTAAGGACTAAAATTAATTACATGTAAGAAGGTGCAATAAAAACTTACAATTTGTCTTCCCAAAATACATAAAAAGGCCTAATTTTGACTTCCTAACCCATAGGTAGGGTTGGTATAGCAATTTAAGAGGTGTGGAAAAAGTTTAACTTGTCCCACAAGCCTCCAAAATCAGCCCCTAAGACAAATATGAATTTAAAAGGGAAGGTGGAGTGTTTCACACTCAAAGTTACTTACACATCACTTACAACACATAAAACAAGATCCATCAAGTCTAATAAATAATTATTTTGACCCATTTTAATTAATTTAACAACATGATTACTCACAAAATCTAGACACAAATTAAATAAATAATAAAGGGGAAAATACATCACTAAATAAACACATACTAAAATTAAACAAAGGAAACTAAATAAAAGAATACACATAACCCCTTGGTCACATTTGAAGGTGATCCCCCCCATGGGAACCCCTAACAACAATTCAAACATACACACACATAACAAAATACATGTTGCCATGGTGACCCTTGTTGAATTCATCTAGGATTCCAATGTGGTTGGTCTCCAATCCCCCGATGTTTGTTGTGACATGTTTACCTGCAAAACACATAACACCTCCTTCGGCCTCGTGGCCACATCAAAAAATCCAAAATAAATATAAATATAACTCCAAAATCATCTATATATGAATCAAAACATCATCTAGGTAGTTAATGATATCATTTAAAATTTCATCAATAACCATATGATCACAAGATTAGTTCAATTTTCTAGGTCTACTCAATATGAAAAAATATATACATATATATATATATATACATATATATATATAACCATGTCAACAACATATCAACATCAGTATAAAATGTCTCTAATAATCCACATGCATCATATATGAATCAAAATCAACAATAGTCCATGATCTCTAATGTCTAACATCATGCCAAATCAAAAGCTACAATAATATCCATAAGTATAGTCAACAGTATCATAATCAATATCAAAAAGGTGTCGAAGGGAAGTGGGCACTACATCCCCCTCCCCTTAGACTTGACTTCCTCTTGGAAGTCACTAGAACAGGTGTGGAAACTGAACTCATAGCAAAGTAGCATCCTCCCATGTAGCCGCAGTCTCATCATATCTGTCCCACTACACTCGAACCTGGTCAATCTCTCTACCTCGAAGGCCCAGGGTCCTATGCTCTATAATGCAGATGGGCTCCACCATCACCTACCCCTGATCCTACACCTGCAAAGTGGTCTAATCCAGCACATGAGAAAGATCTACAATATATCTCCTAAGTACAGAAATATGAAACACATGATGGATTGGAGACAAGCTAAGTGGTAAGGCTAGATGGTAGGCCAAAGGGCCGATACGCTCCAAGATCTCAAAGGGGCCACACGAATCTAGGAGCTAACTTAGAACCTTTTCCATAATGGATAGGGCTCTTATGTGGCCTGACACGAAGGAACACCTTCATGCCCACATCAAAACTACAGTCGGTCCTATGCTGATCTACATACTTCTTCTCCTATCCTGTGCCTCCTACAGTCTCTATCTGATCATAACCACCTATTGCTCCATGTCCTATAATAAAGCTGGCCCAAGAGAAACCCTATCCTCTAACCTGTCCCAACTAAGAGGTGTTCTGCACTCTTTACCATAAAGTGCCTGAAAAGGAGCCATGCCTATCAAACTCTGAAAACTATTATTGTAGGAAAACTCCACCAAGTACAAATACTCCTCCCATCTCGACTGATGATCCATAACATACATCCTAAGCATGTCCTCTAAGATCTGATTCACCCGCTCAGTCTGTCCATCTGTCTCAGGGTGATATGTTGTGCTGAAATTGATCTTCATCCCGAGGGCATGCTGCATGGTAGTCCAAAAGTGGGAAGTATACAGAGGATCGTGGTCACAAATAATCTTCCATGGAATCCCGTGTAATCTAAAAATCTCATCTAGATATACCTGTGCCACTGCACTAGCTGTATAGGTGGTCTTCACCAGAGAAAAATGAGCCACTTTTTTCAATTTATCCACCGTGACCATGATGGCGTCGTGGTGGTATCTCAACATGTCAGTAGCCCAACAATGAAGTCCATGGAAATGGTGTCCCAATTCCACTCCGGTATAGCATGAGGAAAGAGAAGGCCAACTAGATGCTGATGCTCAGCCTTCACCTTCTGACACTCTAAACAACATGACACAAACTGAGCCACATCTCTCTGAAGTCCCCTCCAATGATACAACTATCTCAAGGTGGCGTGCATCTTCTTCACCCCAGGATGGGCTGAATAAGGTGCACGATGTGCCTCTATCAAAATGTCCTGCCTCAAGCCTCCATCTCTAGGAACATAAATCTGGGCTCTGTTCCTGAGAAGGCCATCTACCTCTAATGAAAAACCATCAAACTTCCCCTCAAGGGGTCTCTGAGACTCGATCTCTGACTCTAGCTGCAATGTAGAAACTGTCATGAGGAAGCTGTTGTAGAATCCTACTCTGTAAATCTATGCCCACTGAAGTGGCCATAACCACATGTCTCCATCTGCTAAGAGTGTCTACAACCACATTCTCCTTCCCCTTCACATGCTCTATCTCCATATCATACTCAAAAAGTAACTCCATCCAATGCCACTGACGAGCGTTGAGATTGGGTTGCGTGAAGAGGTGGCGAAGACTCAAGTGATCAGTCCTGAGTGTGAATCTCTGGCCAAGAAGGAAGTGTCTCCATCAAACCAAGGTGTGAACAACTACCACAAGCTCAAGATCATGAGTTGGATAATTGATCTCATAATATTTGAGTTTGTGAGACTCAAAAGCAACTACTCTTCCCTCCTGCATCAACACACCTCCAAGTCCTGCCAAAGAAGCATCTGTGCATATGAAAAACTCACCTTGAGGATCTGGCACTACAAGAATAGGTGTTGTCATGAGGCATTCCTTTAGTGTCCTGAAGGCCTGCTCACATCTGTCTGACCAAACAAACTTCTTCCCTTTCTGCTGAAGGGAAGTGATGGGGTGCACAACCTGAGAGAATTCCTAAACAAATCTCCTGTAATATCCTGCTAAACCCATGAAGCTACACACCTCTGTCACACTAGTGGGTGTTGTCCAATCCATAATAGCTCGAATCTTGGAAGGATCGATTGTGATACCTTCCCCAGAAATGATGTGGCCCAAATACTGCACCTCTGTCTGAAAGAACACACACTTCTCCAGGTTCCCGTAAAGCTGTTGCTCACGAAGACACTGAAGAACCTGGCGAAGGTGCCCCTCATGCTCCTCATGCATGTATGTGAGTAAATAAAAATGTCATCAAGGAAGATGAGCATGAAGTGATCCAAGAATGTCCTGAACACCCCATTCATCAAGCTCATGAACATTGTGGGGGCATTCGTCAAACCAAAAGGCACCACTGTGAACTCGTAGTGGCCATATCTCGTACGAAAGGTGGTCTTATGAATATCTTCCTCTGTAATCCTTAGCTGATGATAACCTGACTTAAGATCTATCTTAGAGAAAACTATGGCCCCCTTCATCTGATCAAATAAATCATCAATGCGCGGAAGGGGGTAACGATTCTTGATCGTTACTTTGTTTAGCTAGCGGTAATCAATACACAACCACAGAGATCCATCCTTCTTCTTTACAAAAATCACCGGTGCACCCCAAGGGGATACACTAGGATGGATTAGGCCTTTCTCTAGAAGGCCCTCTAGCTGCAACTTGAGCTCACAGAGGTCAGGGGTGGTCATCCGATAAGGTTCTCGTGAGATAGACTCTACTCCTGGAACAAGATCTATGTGAAAATCTATCTCATGTGGGGGTGGTAACCCCGGGGGTAGCTCCCCTGGAAAGACATCTAGAAAACTCTCTCAAGATGGGATGGTCATCAAGTGATGGTCCACTAGACTCATCCTCTAATTGTCACTAACTGTAACAGCATACATCTGACAACCTCATCGCACACACCGCTTAAGCTGCATAGCGGAGATGGTGTGAATGGAAATGGGTCTCCTAACCCCTGCTATCACTAACTCAACTCCTAGATCATTTGTACATGATATAGTCTTATGGTAACAATCCACTTTGGCTCTGTGTGCAGATAACCATTCCATGCCCAAGATGACTCCATACGAACGCAAGGGAAGGATACAAAGATCTGAGGTAGTGGTGAAGGGTCCCAAATCCACTACACACTCCTTAACTAAGGAGTCTATAGAAGATTTTGGCTCCAGAAGCCATCTTGACAGTCCCAACTAAGACCCTACCTAACTGCCACCAGCCTACATCACTCTACTAAAGATGGTGCAATAAAAGAATCAGAAGAACCAAAATCAAATAGAATGGAGGTAGGAATACCACCAATGCTACCTGTCATCTCAATCATGGTACTCTGGTGCTCAGCCTGGCAGTTCTCGACCGCTGCATAGATCAGATGACTTTGCCCCATGTCACCAACAGTAGGATCATAAATTTGCATCTTACCCTTGTTACTAGGGTTCTATGGGCACTCTCTCCAAAAATTTCTAGCAACACCACAACCATAACAACTACCTGGTCCTCTCCCATGAGATGCAGCTCCAACTGGTACTCTAGAGGTCTATGTTGTGATCCTGATGATCTGGCTATGGAATGTTGAGGTCTTTACCTGTGATATCCTACTGACTGAGCTCTTGGTGCACCTTGTGTCCTAATGGGACCCCTAGGAGGAGGCCCCATACTCCGCCCCCTCTGTGCATCAAATCTCTATGGAGGTCTGTAAGGTGGGCGGGTCTACTGCTACTGTTGTGGCCTAAAAAATGACTATATTGAACCTGTCCACCACGAGGAGGAGGAGCTGACCCCCTCGAATTTGTTGTCCTGCATCTTCTACCAGATGTGGCTCTGCACTCTATCCCTAGCCTGTTGTCTTCTTTCCCAAGTCTCCTCTACTATAAATGCCTTCTCAATGGCCTCAGCTAATGTATGTGGAAAATGGATACGCACCGCACCTCCCAAATCTAAATTCAGGCCCCTGATGAACCTAGGAATCCATACTTGCTCATACTGCATATAGTCGACATACTAGAGTAGGTCATGAAATTGACTCTCATACTTAGCTACTGTCATAGATGCCTGACCGGAGGTCATGAAACTTGTCTATCCTCTGCTGAATAAACCTCCAAGATAAGTACCTGCTCCTGAAATGCTCCTCAAAGAGCTCCCAGGTAAGTGTCTCTGAATCAATGTGGAGCTTCTGCTCCTCGGTCCTCCACAAGACACCTACTCCATCCCTCAGAAGATGGATCACAACACGAGCTTTTATGTTGCTAGTACAAGGGCAGAGCTTGAAGCACCCGCTCAAGCTCACCAACCAGGCCTCTGCCTAAAATCCACCTATATCCCCTGAATAGTGAGATGGTCGTAGCTTCAGTATCTCCCTAATATGGTTTTCAGCTATAGTCTCGCAACTCCTAGGCCTCTCTACATGCTCATCCCTAAGCCTAGGGCTCTGAGACCTATCCTTGTGTCCTGGAATCCGATCTCCCTTTTCCCTCTGTGGTGACTCTACTTTGGCTGACTCCGCATGGGAGTTCTCTACCCTATGCTCCTCACTGTGTCGAGGAGATGCATGAGCCTCAACGGATGGCTCCCTATCATGTCTGGTTGATCTTCCTCCTATGGACCCTCCTATGTAAAGCGGCATTGGTGTCCTGAAGCGCCTGTAAAATCTGAGGTAGGATGGCTACTACAGCATGATCTAGAGGTGGTAAGTCTAGGTCTATGTGAAAGGACCCCTCGTCTAGTTTTTGCCTCCTACATAGACCAAGGCAAGAGTTAGTTCATTATTCTAGGTTTTATTTAGTTTTCCATGTTTACTAAAATATGTAATTTTCAAACAAAGTTGTTTTCTAGATTTAAAAGTGTGCTAGGTTTAATATTGCACTAGGTTTAATGTTCATGTCTCAAGTTTTCTAGTGTGCCCAAGGGTCCAAGTGTTGAACCTACGGCTCTGATACCAACTGTAACGCCCGCTAAAAACACCCACATGAGACCCAAGAATAACCTAGGTTTAGTTAGAAAAAATTATGGAATGATTTTTTTTGAAAGGCGTGAACCACATACAAGCTTCGAAACTATAGTTGTCACAATAATGTTCAAGGACAATTATATTTAATAATTAAAATTTTCATGTTATAATAAATATTAAATCCACATTAAAATTTAATGAGTGTAATTAGTCCAATCATAGTTAAATTTCCCCTAAGTGTTAATTTAATAGATAATTAAATTAACACTATAGTTAAACATTCCCTAATTAATTTTAGAGGGTTAAAGGGGCCAAAATAAATTAAATACCCAAGGTATTTAATTCCATAAGGTCTAAACAATAAACAAGGTTCTCCTAAAATTTACATGGGGTTAGAAAAACATTCTCTTACCCCTTAAGGTGACCCCTTAAAAAGGTCAACCCATGTCTTTTAAAATAAACATTTAAATTAAAAAGGTAATTTCCAAATAAGCTCACCCACTGGTCAAAGTGGATACCTTTTGTGCTTCAATATGATTTTTTTTCATATTTCAACTTAAGGTTTCCTGAAAACATTTCCATTAGATAGGAAATTTCTTCCCCTTTCCAATGATATAAATAAGTCCTCCTAATTCCTCATATTTTGCAAGTTACGGGCTTCAACGGGCCTTGGGAGGATTTTTTTCCCAAAAGCGGGCCTGCGGGCCTAGGGAAGAAACTTTTCACCAAAGGGAAGATTTGTGGACAGGGACCTGGGGAGGATATTTGAGGCATCTTTACAATTTTTAAAAAAAGCACAATTTACTTCCTACGCTGCCACGAGCCCGCAGTGAGGATTTTCACGCCAAAAGAAGAAAATATGCCTGAGGCCCGCAAAGGACACATGGTCCAAGTTTCAAGTCAAAGCGTAGGAAGGCGGGTCATGCAGAAGGTACTTAGATTTTTGGCTTTATTGTAATGGAAAAATAGAAAAGATTTTAAAATAAAGCCATGCCTCTTCCGACACCCAGAGATGCCATGTGTCATGCCCAAAAGTTATAAGTGGGGAAGATGGACCACAGGGAAACTTGTGGAATTTTAGATTTGTGTTAAAAAGCGTAAGGGTTTAAAAAACAAGCCACGCACCTCCGTCAGATATGACACTAATTTGAAGCCACGTGTCAGGCCAACATATTACATAGGTGGGGAGGCGAGATGGTGGGGAGACTTAGGATTTGGTTTTTGTTTGAAAAATTTTTACAAAAACTTGAAGTTTGCATAAGAAGCCACGTGTCATGCCGATAGTGGACATGAACCCGCCAATGGAAGTGATATTTTTGCCAATTAAAAAGTACAAGTATGAGATGCTTGAAGGGGTGGGCTGCACCCGTGGGATGTATTTTTCCAAAATCTTTGCAAAAGTGAATTTTTGAACTTAGAATTTTTTTTCCTGAAATAGAATATTTGAGACTATGGAGCTAGCGGTAAGAGACTTTCTGTCTTTTTACGTTTTTTTTGCAAAAAGTGCAATAATTACATTTTTCGGGCCGGCATGGATCCACCTGCGAAATTTTATGCATTATTTTTTTTTTTGCAAAATGTAATGTAAAATCTTCAGATGGCCATAACGTTTCGACTGGAAGCTCGGATTTCAGCAAGTATGAAGATTTTTTGGAAAGGGCTCAAACTCCTCTATGCACCAAGAAGCATAAAATATTATTGGGATTGCAATTGCACGCATTATTATTAGTGTTTATCATTTGAGAAATTGTTATTTGTTATCCTATTAAGGTACATGAACAGAAGCAGCGTCAGACAAATCCTATATTTGATTTGATCTACCATGTCTTCAGGGCTCCAACACACTGACCAGAGGATGGAGTACCATTGCACTTGACATATTTCAGAAAGGCATTTGGAGCCGATTCATTGATTCACCTGAAATGACATTTCAAATAGAATGTTTACCTCAAGCTTAGCAGATTACGACATGTGATAGAATGTTTAACTCAAACTTAGCCAGCATTACAGCTATGAAGGCTGTCTAAACAGTGCTGGGCATAGAGCAGTATAATATGAGATGCGTCTAACCCATCCATAGCCCATTTTAAGAACTCATATAACCAATTCTAAGAAATGTAGGGGTCTTTTGTGCATTTTATGGATGAAAGAAGACTTCTCATTCAAGCAGTTTACTTCCCTTCAAATAAATGTTCAGTACCAACCAGCCTGGATGTCAGAAAACCAAACCAGTTCATGAGGGCTCATTCCATTTCAAGCTATAATGGGATTTCTCCGAAGTGAATCTTTCCTACATGAATTTGGAGGATCAAAAACAAACATTGGCAACTAAGGACTTACCTATCATGCAAACCATTCCTATCTCTGGATTTCACTACAAAGAAATGTAATATTTCTTAACACGGCCTGCACCATCGTGACTGTCATCAGTTGATTTCTGCAACAATATCTTCCAGCATCCACATTATAAACTCGAGCAACTGGGTGTTGCCGATCCAGTAACCTGCAGGCTTCATATTTCCAACTGATATAATTCCTGTTGAGATCCACGCGGTCGATGTAACGTTGTCGAACTCCACCACAAACAAATTGACAAAATAAGCCTATCCCATGCCTGAATATAAATTGCATAACCAAGGTCACGCCGTTGGATTTACAACAAATTCTGTAAGGAGGAATGTGGGTTGTCCGATTTCTGGGAATTTTGTCAGAATAAGCAGGTCTAAAGCTCACTATGTAACGCTGATCTTGGCGTACACAAATCCAAGTGGATCACCATGAGTTTTTTATACATATATCATTTGAATGACAACATAAAAGTGAAAGCAGAGGACAATAGGATCTGTACCCAAGGTTGGGATATCATTGATATAGGTACAGTAGCATTGTCCTCAGTGGCCCTTGATTCATAACTACAGAAACATATATTAAATGGATGTCAACTCATGTAAATTTAATAGAATTGTTTTTTGCAGTTTTATTTAGGTACCAAACTCTGTTCAATGGTTCCCCAAGCGTGGGCTTTATCCAGACTAGGACTCGGAGCACAGTGGGAGTAGAGCATATAAATAATACACAAGGCTTCAAAAGTAGGAGAAGCCCAATGAATGTAAATGCATCTATGGGGAATTTAAATAGAACATGCCTAATGGGACAATGAGTGAAACCCTCTAAACAACCAAGCATTAAATGAGGTTTTTTGGGTGAAAATGCTATTGGACATGACTAGGCAATCATGCACAATGCCTAAAATATGGAGCATGTTTTTTCACCCTTATTCTCTTATGCCTCCCAAAAATTTTTTTCCTTGAAATGTTCTTCAAATAGACCAACTAAGAAAAGCAAGAAAGTACTTGTCCAAGGTGGAACACCAATCACGAACTATGCACAAAAACATCTAATTCGAACACATGTTTTCTTGCCTACATTCTCTTATGCATGCTTAAAAGATTTTTCCTGAAATGTCTCCTCATAAATTCACACATAGCAAATCTACCCAACCAACCAACAAAAATGGCATTTTTACTTTCCAAAATCATACACATCTTTTACAATATAGCACATAGGAAACATTCTACAAGATTCAGGCATCCTACGACTCGATTGCAAAACAAGGATCCAAAATGTGTCCACAACAAGCTTCTTCATAGTCGAATACACACAATCAGCAACATCTCCAAAGGAAAATTGACAAGCACATCCAATATGATCCATCTAGCAATCTCCCAAAATTACAAGAGCACTAAAGATAATGAAGTAACCGTACGAAATAGTCAAGAGACCAAAGAATGTGGGCAATAGACGTAGATCGTACCAGGAACAGAATGAGGTTGAAAGCGACAAACCAATGTAAGATGCCACTTCTACTCACTCTACAATTCCACTTGCACAAGTAAATGTTGAGGGAGACTCACTTGGTCACAAATTAATAAATGCATAAATTTCAAATTTTGGAAATAACTTTTTTGTTTCACAGACAATCCTTCAACCTACAAGCTTTAAGGAGAGCTAAGAGTAATTACATGCAACGACAATTGCACATCAATAGAAATAGGGTCCAAGCGGTTAACCCACGACCCTGATACCAAGTGTAATGCCCTCATTTTTCCCACATTAAAACCCAAGAAACCCGAAAGTAAAAAAGATAATTTATAGAATATATATTTTTTGAAAGGTTCGAAGGCCTTAGCTAGGATTTTAATTAAATCGAGATTACAAAATTTTAAACTATTAAGTGGAAGTCGGGACTAAAATAATAATTAGTTACCATTTACCTAACCCTATTAAAAATATTTCGATTTGATTTCCCTTATTAAGTTCTATTGCTTAATTCAAATATTAATCCATTTTACTCTTTTCTATTTAGCCCCAAGGCTCTTATTAAATCTAATTATTGAATGGCCCCAAATATTAAATTCAATATTTTATTAGGTAAGATTAAAAATATCCTATTTTAAAATAAATCGAATTAACATGGTTTAATACCTAACATTTCAATCGTACACAACATGGTCTAACCTGTTAGGCCCCATTTGAAATTACACACACACATTTTTTAATTTAAAACATTCCCACTTAAATACCCCGTCACTTAAGTGATGTAGGGTGCACCCTACACCATTAGATCTAACCTTTCCTAGCCCTTATATTTAGGTTTGACAAAAGAAAAACCTAGAGATCCTTATGGGTTCTTGTATATTCATTTTCTAAAACTATTCTCTCATTTATCTTGTTTTCTATGCATGTTAAGGAAGGATGAGAAGAAAATGTAGCAATGGAGGCCATTAGAGAGGATTAGAAGCTCTCCTTTGCTATTTTTTTTTGTTTAGGGAAAGTATCTACCCATTTTCTCTATGGGTATTGGTATTCATTCCTTATTTGTACCTACACAATCTTCTTCTTATAGGTTAGAGGCATATCTAATGAGTATATGCTCATTCGGGTAAAAATTCGAAACCCTACATATTCATTTTGAGAAACTAGATCTATTTTTTTATTTTCTCTTAAATAACCTTAAATGTTAGGGATTTTGTTGAGTATACAAAATACAAATAATAATAATAAAAATACCACAACAAAAATTAATAGATACAACACACACACACACACACACACACACACACACACATGTACGTTTTATACAGCTGTGGGTCGCAGGGACAAGTAGAAGGCACAAAATTTTATTTGGCAACTTACAATAGAAATGTGATTGTTTTAATTTAAAAGTCAAAGAAATTTTGTGGGGGAGAGGCGCCGCCCCACTCCCACCGCACACATTTCAGTATGGGCTATGGGTGGGGTCCGCACCCCTCCCCGCCAAACTTACTCTTTTTAACAAAAATTTAAAGCATTCCACATTGAAGTGGCCAATCGCCCTAACTCTAATGGTATTTTTTTAACTAAAAAGTATAACTATTCTTACTTCACACTCAACTGCCTAATAATGGTTTATTTTGCATTTTTTTAAATTATCTTCTTTAGTTATTCATATGTATCAATAAATAGATAGATACAATGGAATAATATATGGTTAATTTTATATTAGTTTTTATTATTAATAAATATGTATTTCCCTTTACTAATGAGGTTTATATAATGACATTATAAACTTAGAAATTAATCAATTTATTTATTAATATAGATCTATTATGCATATTAATAATAAATATTTATTTGCAAACTAAGTTCTAATTAAAATAGGGTATTGCAAATGGTGTGGAAGACTAGACTTTATATTTGTAAAACTTCATATGGGTACTAATTTACATATACTAAGGAAATATGGTTGGGTAAAAAGGAAATTGTGCATTTATCAAAATTAAGAGAATTATCACCTTCAATTTTATTTACAAAGCTACCTTAAGGGTATGATTACTTACGATTTATTCATTTACTTACAACGATTCCAAATGCAACAAATATGGAATTTTTCTTAATAGGATCCAAAACTGGTGTGATATACCAAAATTGTTAAGATCTTTGACTAAGTACATGAACAAATATCAGAGAATGACTTTTGGATGCACAAACCAATAGTTTTTAGAAGAATATTAAGGTAGACACTTGATGTACTGATGGAAAATTCACAAAAATACTATTAAGATACACATGCACACTAATATCCTGCAGAAAATACTAAATTTGCAATAGGGTAAGATGATTAATCAGGGAATTTGACATTCAAAAGGATTAATAAGACTTATAAAAGACTTCAAATTATTAGAAAGGCAGAATAATTCTAATTCAAAGGGAAAAGCTGGAAAAATCTACTTCAACACTCGTATGTCCGAAAAATTCCTACCCCCTATGCTTTGCCAATGCACACAATATATAGAAAAATTATTCATCCCACCCTTCCTAAAAATAGACTAAAAATTGTACTTTCCCATGCATCCTATTTTTATCCTTTATCATGACTAAATAAAGGAATAATTAATCATGCTGATACAATGAGGCTTTAATAGCCTTGTTTACAAAAATACAACTCAGTCAAACTGGAGTTGAGTGCTCCATTTTTAATGAAGTTGGGTGAATAATTGGCTATGAAAATTTTTTCTTCATGAACAAGTCTTCTTCAATGCATACAACCCATGTCTCCTAGTTGATAATGTGATGTCTGCAATTTGATCCACTTGCTCTCTTGGATGCACATGCAAAATAATAGGTCCTTGTGTGTGAGCAAAAATAACTATTTATTAACAATACTTGGAAAAATATTCACCCATGTATCCATCTTGATGGGAACCACATTGCAGGTTCTGATGTTGAAATCTCTTTTGTATTCTTGTGGTCACATGAAAAGATACTCCTCTACAAGAAAATAATGCTTTTGTTTACAAAACTTAGCAAAATATAAATAACCCCAAAGTGGGGACCACCTGAGTGCTGTATTTTCCCTTGTATTTATCCACCTTTTGGCATGGTTAAGGTTATGCATTGAATACATTGCATTATTATGAACTTTCAATCTATGGTACCTATTAATCTCACATCGTTGATCTTTGTGGGTTTGTCTTGATCTTGACAACTACTCTTCGGATGTTGAAGTTTTGTATTATGGTCTTCTCCACCGTGGATATTTTAACTCTGATTATAATAGTGGTTAGCTTGGGTGATCCTCCAATACTATTGATCTTTGTACTATTGGTCTAGTGCTGTCAATTTTTAACTCAAATGAGTTAGGTTGTTTTAAAAGATCATTGATCTTATCACATGGACAATATTGTTTGCTCGTTCTGAGTGGAAAATCCCTATAAAAATTCTTCTAGGAAGCCATTGTTGATCCTTTAAGCTTGGCTCTTCTGCAGATTGGCCTTTATGAAGCTCTCATTTAAATGTATTTTTCTTGTTTTTTCTCTCTTAGAGCTTATGAGTGAGTTGGTTGTGGATGTTCGCCACAATTTTAGTAGCCTTCAAGCTTGGTTATTTGTGAATAACAACTCTAAAAATTTATCTTATGAGGTTCATGTGCTTGGATTCAGCGATTGTCAATGTTTGATTCTCTGTGATCTTTCTAAAGTGACCACCACTGAACTTATTTCAAGATCTCTACTTCATCTTTCTGAGCACAATATCTGGCTATTAGGAGGCACCACACATGCATATTTTCATTCTATGAAGCTCTGTATCACCCTAAACAAGAAGATGGTGAGTTCTTGATGTTCAAGTACTGTAATGTTTTATTTTTCATTCTTGGCCTCTATATGCACTAATACTTCCATTAATACCTATATTTTCCTTCTGATTTCATGAATGAAGATCAATCCTGGATCTAGAAAAATCATTTTATTCATTCACTACTCTTTGTGACTTGTGGGTTTTGCAAACTTGTCCTCCCTAGTAAGTCGTCAAGTCTTACATTGAAAATTTTGCAGAAAATTGTAATGATTGGAGCGTCCATGACATATAATGAATCTATTAGAGTTAAAAATGTACCCACAATTTGGGTTTTAATTGTCTTGGTTATTTTACCACTGTTAATCCCTTTTCAATTCTACACACTTGAATTTAACTTCATTAGCCCATCCTTTTGAAAAGGTGTTCTATTCGATGTTTTGATTTAAGTTGATGATAGCTCCATTTTGTTATTTTTCGCATGAGCTAGGTTTTTTCTTCCACATATATGGACTCGAGCTCTGTATACTACACCGTCAATTTTGAGTTATGTGGTTGCCATTGTTGAGAAGATAAAGACTTTTTTTTTGAACTCTATGATATTTTACTTTTTTTTATTCTCCTCTTGAATTTGTTTTTTTGATACCTGATACTTCCAATAATACCTAAGTTGAGTTGTATGAGTATTCATGATTTGGCTTTACTTTGTTAGATTTGGTCTTACAAGGTAGGCTATGATTTGATTCCTTGTGACCTAGATTTGGGTATTCAATTTATAGCTTGCAAGGGTTTCATCTTGTACTTTCTAGTGTTGATGAAAAATTTAGCCATGCATTTTAGATATGTTTGACTTTCTTAACTGAATTTATCTTTCATGGAATGATGTGCATTTATCTGAGAGGCCATTAATTAACATTCCAAGTTCTATTACTGTTGACAAGTTTTGCACTTGTGCAAAATTGCCAACTCAAAACTTCATTATAACGGATAACATTGGTGAAGTTTAAATAAGCTAGGGAAGTTTCTTTCAGATATATTGTTATTGTTGAATTAATTAATGATTACATGAAATCTATAGCTATGTTTCCTATTAAAAAATGTAACAGATCACATAGTCTTCAATTTCATGACTATCTTCAGGAAAAGAACACAAGGCCCCGAAGGACAATTGTGTTGTCTTGATGAAGACATGCAATTGTAGAATAGATGAAATGCTAAGTTTTGAAACAAAAAACATAAATCTATATTGCATAAATGAGAGTTCATTATTAGATGTTACATGTTTTCTTTAATGTTAATTCCTTCATGATTAAGACATTCAATTATATTACTGAGTTTTTTAGTTCATCATACAATTCATACATAAAGCTGAAATGCAGAAAGAAATACACAACTCAATTTCAGGATTCAATGTTTTATTCATAAGGAATTTCAAATGTTCCCACACAAGCCATGTGATGTAACTGAAAAGTAAAGTACAACTACTTAAATAAGAGGTACACATGCATGAAAGAGAAAATAAAGGAGTATGAGTGAACCCATCATTGCTTTAGGGTTTTCTTCTTTGGTTGAGACATCTCCATTTCCAGCTTTGTTCCTTCTTCATCTTCATTGCTGAAATCATTGTGCCTGAAAAGAAGAGAAGAGAAAACTATCAGTGAAAAGTTCAAGGATCAATCCATATTCCTTTACTGTCCCAATTCATGCATATGAATCTCTTAACAATAGGAGATATAGTTTACTTGAAGATCAAACTACATACATGTTTTACTCACTCAGAAAGGAGGGAGAAGAAAAGAAAAACCATGGACATAAGAGAGGCCAAAAAGCCTAAATATTTTCTAATTGTTTTCTTAAGTGTGCAGGTACATGTTGCAGCCAAGAAGAAATAAATAAAGTATTTCAACAAAGATTACAGAGTTCAATGACTTCTATCCTATGGTGTAAAATAGTTAAGTCATTAAGTACATTCTAGAATGAAGGAAGAATACAAATCAAGTTTCAGTAACTGTCAGACAAATGGAAGAAGTTACAATATAAAAAAGAGACTGAAAAATAGAAGTACATGGTTTGGATTGCAACCAAAGAAGAAGAATAAGATTTCAAGAAGCTGAAGTTAACTAGAAAGAAATTATTACAGTTGAAATAGAATGAGAAAGAGGATTCAAGGAAAATTTTGGTAGGACTTCGCCATGTAAAATGAACATTTACATCTTTCCATCATTTTGTTTTTAAGTAATACATGCTTTAAAAGATTTATGTAAATCAAGTAAGTGATACTGAAAAGCATGCCATGATCAAGATAACAGTTATTATGTTTCAATTTCCAACAACAAATCAACTTCAACAGAAAAGTGCTACATTCTAAATTCTGAATCAGAAAATACAACTACTATAGCTGAAAAAGGAAGGAAGAGAGAATTCTAGAAAATATTTGATATGTCTTTGCCATGAAAAATCAAAATTTCAAATTTTCTAGGATGTCAAAAATACTACTATCAAATAAATAAAGCATCTAAATTAAAGAAAAAAGATTACCATATTTTAGCAAAGCATCTGAATCAAGGCTTATGCCTGAGAATTGTATTACATGGATGAATAACTGCCAATAATTTCTAGAAATCCACATGCAAGTTAAAAAGACCTCTTAACATCAAGAACAAATTGCATAATCGAATGAAGTAAAGTAATTTCCAGTACCCATGCCAAGGGAAAGATACCCAAATCTAGGTTTTATTATCTCAAACTTTAAATTGAAAAATATAGATTATATTAAGGAAAACAATTTTTCACTGGTAAAATTGAAGTAGAGAAACTCTCAAGTAATCATCAAATTCAAATCCAAAGGAAGAATTACATCTTAAGTAAAAAATATTAGAGAATATGCTCCTATTACAGTCACAAAAATTAAAGTTTCTGTTTTGCAGTATAAGAGTCAACAATGATCAGGTAAGTCATGAAGGAAAGTAAAATTTCATCTTACAAAGAATGTTTTCCAAACAGAGGTACAGAAGGAATGTGCACGGTAATTATATTCAACTTTCAGGTTTGAGAAATACAAAACTACAAAGTTTTTTATGCTCAAAACATGAAAATCAGAGTTTGGTAACCTTCTGAGTAGTACCATGTTGCACCTAGATGGAGATTCATACAAATTATAACTTTGAGATAAGAAAATGAAAGCGATTTCACAATGTAATGGTCATCCAGGGAACTCCTTAGAAACAAATATTTCAAATCAAAATAATGGTGACATACATTTAGGAATGACTGCATATTGTTAAATCTCCAGATAGATAATCATGGCTACAATGAGAAAACAAAGAAGTTACAAAGGGCATGAAGGAAATGTTCATGACATACTTTATTATTTGTTTCATGCATAAAATCTCAAGAACGCTATAGAACTCAAGTCACAACAAACAACTACAATCACCAATTCAAAATCAGAGAAGTCAAGTTATACAGATAACACAGACCTAGAAAGTTTTCCATAATTTTACAGAATCACTAACACACTACGAGAAAGAGAATTTGAGCTCGAATGATCTCAATGAATGAGGACCATATTCAAGTGCATAAAAACCCAGGCTCGTAAAGATATTTATAGAGTAACCCAGATGGAAAATCTCACTCATATTTATTCTCATTTCAAGAAAAGCAAGGAGATGACAAAATTTAATACCCATGTCTAGAAAATTACAGTTTCCAGCTTTAATCGTAAAACCCATTAATGAGTATCAAAATTAGAGTAAGAAATATGTACTTACTAGTATTAAAGCAAAGTAAACCCTCATGAGATCATTTGATTTAGAGATCTTTTGAGAAAAATCCGAGCTCGAACCCTCAAAAAAACCCGAAAAGACAGAGCCATAAAATATACAATTGGAACCAAGCTCATAAACCATTTATGTAGAAGGTCTGAGCTCAAGGAGACAACAACAATGGAGTCATTAAAAATTTTCTAGGGCTTCGCCCACATACTAAAATTTCCAAATGAAATGATTATTAGGGTCGAGCTTCCCTTTACCACCTGAGCCCAAGCATTGGGTTAGTTTAAACTCAACCACGGTCAAAGATCAAATGCCACAAAACAAAAGGAAAATAGAACAACATTCAAGGATCGATCCCTAATTTTGAAGAAAACCACCTGGGTAATATGCCAATGACAACATTTAATGCTTGCAAAATTTTAACTACAATTTCAAGATTGATGACATGAGATCTCAAAGTACAGAGATCAATAATTACAAAATGATCACCAATATCAATGCAAAATCTACTTGAGTTAGCCATGTCACCAACCAGCTATTGAAGGAGTGAGTCATTGTGTGAAGGGGGCTAGCCCCATGATTAAAAAAAAGTCATTGCATTTGAAATTTCAAAAGGATCGGCTATAGTCCAACTTGAAATAATATAAAGTGCCTACTGAATCATGTTCATTGATGATCACCCAAAAGGTAAAGGTTATAAAACTATAATCAAGTGTTACCCAAATGCAAATGCTGACAAGTATTACATGGTCGTGTTCAATCAGAGGTGGCTGAATATGACATGGTGGTATTTTAAAAAAGTGCCCTCATATACATCTAAAATTGAATAATGTGCTAAGTCCACAAAGGTGGCAAAACTGAAAGGAGATTAGTGATCAAGTGCAAGGGTGGCCCCACAAACTGTAGAGTAAAAGTTGAGCATGTGCACATGGAGGTGGTTCCCATCAAGTGGATGGATTATTTTGTGAATTTTACAACTGTTGTAATTATTTTTCTCACAAATAGGGAGTTAATTTTTGCATGCATTCACTAGGGGAAAGAAAAGACAAGAAGACAAATTCACATGCACAAGGAGAGAGACTTTCCCAGAAAGCAAGCTTATTATTAGTAAATTATTCACCATTCTTTTCTTAAAAAGAGAATAGTCAACTTCAATTTGACTGAGATGTAATCAAAGGCTATTAATGCCTATTTGTAATTGCAATTTTTATTATTATTTATTTATTTATTAATAGATGAAGGATAAAAATAGGATGCATGGGTGAGTACAAGCCTTAGTATATTTTTAAGAAGGGGGAAATCAAATTTTCTATATATTGTGTGCTTTGGAAAAACACAAAAAAGGAATTTTAGATATAGGAGTGATGAAACATTTTATTTCCAGTTTTTCCCTCTGAATGTGAAATATTTTCTACCTTTCCAATTATTTGCAGTCTTGTGTATGTTTTCATTAATATTTTGAATGAAAATTCCTTGGTTAGTCATCTTACCCTATTGCAAATTCAGTAATTTCTGCATGATATTAATGTCATGATTATCTTAGTAGTATTGTTGTGATACTTTCCCTCAATACCTCAAAGTGTTTTGCCCTTAACATTTTGTTGAAAATTGTTGTATCGTGTATCAAGAATCCTTTAATATATTAGTTATGCATATAATTATTCAAATCCCTTGTATAAATTTGGTGTATCACCTCAGTTTTAATCATTTTACAGTTATCTTTTACCCTTAACCTCAGAAAAACCAGTTTAGTACATTAATAAGGAACCAACCTTGATTCCAGAGACTCACCTCAAAATAGGTATACCCACAGACCTGAGGTGTTTCCATTGTATCTACGAAAGAGAGAGATAAAATTTGTAAGATTAGAACACCTGCAACCATCTCTTTACAGGGTGCACTTATGAGAGATAACAATTACCTTGTTATTATTGATGGCTTGAGTATTCACCAGCAATTTTTCTAAATTTGAGAGATTTGTCGAAAATTTTATGCATTTGAGTCATTCTTCACTTGATCCTTTGAATTCTTCTCTATATGAGCTCCTTGGAAATTTTTGAAGATGGGATCTTGAGCTTTACTTCAACATGGTTTCCATTCTTAATCGTTTCCAAGATCGAGCTCTAGTTAAGCTGAGATGAGTATGGCTTGTATAACATGTTCTTTCATGTAGGTTTCATTTAATGGTTCTAACATGACTCTTTGGAAATTCACATATCAAATCTATCCTAACTGATATTAAAGATCTTTTTGGAGCTTGTGGTCTGTACAACTCAAAAAATATCTTGCTCCTTCTTTGTTTGAAAATCATTTCTCTTATTTTATTTTTTTGTGCACAACTTTGAAGTTGATTGTAGCTCATCTCTGCATTTCATTATATGATCTGATGTTTTATAAAAGTTATACCTGATATTTGTTTGTCCATGCTGCCATTTGTATCTGATTTACCTTTGAAAATTGATAATTTCCATATCTGATTATTTGGTGAAACTCTCTATCTGTCAAAACACAAAGTTTCATTCCCATTACCTTTTTCTATCTGTAGCTGAGAATCTATAAAATGTGCATTATGATTATATCTTGATATGTATTTTTACACTTTTAAAACTGAGAGTCCTTATATATTGTGCTTCTTCTTTTGATCTAGAAAAGAATAAGTATACTTCTGTTCTAGAAAATATAAATTTTCTTGATTTATTTGCAACGATTACATTTACCTTCATTTATCTTTAGAGAATATGGAAACCTATGATATGAATGTTTCAAAGTAAGTAGTGTTTGGAACCCTTTTCTTGAGACTATGGAAGTGTGTTCCTTGTGATGTCATGATTCTCTAAAGTTGATCATGTAGATGTCCATTGAGCTGATTGCATTGTGTACTATATCTTTCATCATGAATTACCCTCTACATCCTTAGTTGTCTAATATCATGAAGTAATTTGTATTTATCTGAATCTATAGCTTTGACTATACAATGTATTATCTCCTTTCTATATACTATTTGATGTATCTGTAGCTTTTAAGCATGTACTAGTTGTGAAATAACATGATGGAAATATGTAAAATGTCCATTTTACATGGGGAAGGCCTAACAAATTTTTCACAGATTCCCTTTTCCATTTTGTCTCCGTTACAATATTATGTCATTTTATTTGTTAGAATCTATAACACTAAACTTGTATTTCTTTTATGGATTAGTACATGCACATCTTTGTATATTTCAGCCTTTAGTTTGAACTGAAATAAATGTATTTTTCTGATTCAAATTATAGAATATAACACTTCTTTCATATAACTTGTACCTGTACATTTAGATAAAACTCGTTAGAAAACATTAGGATTTTGGCCTCTCTTCTATTCCATAGTTTTTCTCTTTGGTTCTTTCTGAGTGAATGAGTCATGCATGCTACTATAGAACTGTTGTTTTATCAGTTATGCCTTTGATTTTAGTGTAACTTATACCTTGCGATGCTAGGATATCCATCTGCACAAAATTAGATAATATAGGCACATGGATCAACCATGAGGTCGTGATTGACAATCTTTCATTTTCTTGTTTTTCAGGTATAGTGCAATTGCTAAGAAGCGAGGATGAAGATAGAGAAAATATGGGGTTGGAAATGCATCAACCAAAATGAAAGAAACCCAAGGAAATTATGGGTTATTTCATACTCCTTTAATTTCTTTTTCATGCATATGTACCTCTTACTTTAGTAGTTTTAATTTACTTTTGAGTTACATCGCACGACATGTGTGGGAACATTTGAAATTCCTTATGAATAAAACATTGAATTTTGAACCTAAGTTGTGTACTTCCTTTTTTATTTCAGATTTGTATATGGATTTTATAATGAATTAAACAAATCAATAACATAATTGAATGTATTTAATCATGAAGAAAAGAACTTTAAAATACCTGTAACCTTAGTAATGAACTTCGATACAACTATAATTTGTAACTATGATTGATGTTCCAAAACATAACACTTCATCTATTAATTATTTATAGTCTTCATTGAGATTACACATCTATCCTTTATGGATTTGTGTTATTTTTCTAAAGACAAGAATTAAATTGCAGGCTATGTGATCTATTACATTTTGTAATAGCACACACAACTGCAAATTACATGTAGTCATTAATTAATCCAATAGAACAAATATTGAACCAAAATAATCTCCCCTAGCTTAGGGTAACTTCACCAATACCATCCATCATAATGAAGTTTTGAGTTGCCCATTTTTTCACGAGTGCAAAAATTGTCAACATTTATGGTGATTCTGTGGGGAAAACTACCTACTATCTTGTAGACTTGTGCCTTGTTCTTGTCCATTAGGCATGGAGTCCAACTCTTCCAAAACATTCCAGTGTGCATGAATCACTTATTGAAAGGGAAATCCTACTTTAACCAAACACTGTAGGATTTTCAATAAAAATGTTTGAGAAATATATCATTCACAGGAATAGGAAGTTCCTCTCGATTCAGCCTTGGAAGATGCAATCATATAAGGACCACTCTAAAGTGTGTCAAATTTTGAGTTGTTTCCTGGCTTTGCACGATGAGAATCCCATTTCAACACAATGTCTCCTTCATTGAAGACTCTGAACTTAGATTTCTTTTCAAAAGTTTTCTTCATCTGTTTCTAATTTTTTTCCATGTTCACATGAGCTTGATCTCCCATTTCTTGTAATTCCATCAATTCTACATAACTAATCTGCAATGGTTCATTCTGAAGTAGCTCCATATGATGTAGAAAATCTAATGCATATAACTCAACTAAAATAGGAACTCTTACTTCTCTTCCATAAACAAGCTTGTATGGTGAGTTGCCAACTAATATTTTAGGAGTGACTCTATCAGCCCAAAATATTGAATTCAACATTAGATGCCAGGATCTCTGGTTATCTTTGACTGTTCTTCTGATGATCCTTAAAATGTTCTTGTTAGTACTTTCAAGTAACCCATTAACTTGTGTGTAAAAATTAGATGACGTACTTAAATAAATTCCATGTTTGATATCCCAATATGTTACCTTTACGCTAAGAAATGCCGAAGCATTATTTGAAATGATAGTTGCTGGAACACCAAATCTGTAAACTATACCTTCATAAAAGGATAGTATCAAAGTTTTGTTAGCATATTTCAAAGCTATTGCTTCAGTCCAGTGTGTAAAGTAATATGTGGCTTTAAAAATACCCTTATGTCCTTGTGATGAAGGTGGATTCATCATGCAACTAAAATCAATACCCTACTGCATGAAAGGTTGATCCACCGAAATAGGCTATAGGGGAAGTGAAGCTAAAAATTCTTTTCCAACAAAGAAAGCACATTTCTTACATCTTCTGATCCATTCAAAGAAATATTTAAATATATTGGCCAATATTAACTAGCTTTCATAATTTTCAACGATGTAGTACGTACTGAAAAGTGACCTCATCTAGGTCCGTCATGGAATTTAGATAATAATTTTTGGATTCTATTATAATAAACACATTGAAGAAAGATTTCTTGTTTCAATCTATTTTGAGTAACACACCATCAATGAAAACATAAGGTACAACTTGTAACTTGAAATACCTTAATTTGTTCTTTTCCATACCTTCTGGATAAGCACCATGTTAAAGATAGTTAACTAAATTAGTCATCCATCTTGATTCCTTAACTTCTTGAATAAGCTCAGGCTGCTGATATTTTGTTTGTACCATGCTATCTGATTGCTGATACGTAACTTCCACATGATGTTCTTTATATTTTGATTCTGTAGCCTGTTGTTTTTCCATATCAGCAATCAGGTGTTCAAATAAACCTTTTCATCTTACTATTTTTGCAACATTAATGTCCAACGTCAATATTCGCATAACCTT
>JAHRHJ020000149.1:0-100149 GCA_019776745.2 Taxus chinensis
GAGACATCACTCACAATGTCACAAGACAATTAGGGCCGCAACGGAAAAAAACATACAGTGAGCATACAAGACAAAGGGCATATCCCACAAATAATAACATACAATATAAAGCAATGTCAATCAAAGTGTAGTAGACAACCATGGTGGAAAATAGTCCTGCAAAAAAAAATTGCACATGAAGCACCCATTAACATGTTACAAAGATAAAGAGTATGTCAAATCATGTATATATCAATGGAAAGTAATATGCTAATAACAATAAGTAGTAAATAATGAAACAATAGAACTTGAGATGTGTAAGAGTAGTAAATGTAGATGTCCCTAGGAGCATCGGTGGGACTGATTAGAGGTACAGTGTCAGACATCATTTCTACGTGTAAATATCTATAGGAAGTCTACATTCGCAACTAAATACCAAGTGAACACACATGTGAATATAGAAAATATATTGACATACCAAGTATCCATCTATCATGGAAAACAAAGTCTACACGTTAGTATAAGCAAGTAAGAATAAGTACAACCAAGATATGTAATATGCAATGTATGAGTGTAATGGAATGGTATGTAATTTGAATGTGCAGATGGAAGGGGCAAAATTCCCCCCAACGTATGTGTGTGAATGTGTGATGAGGTTAATTTATAAAATACCCCTCAACAATATAGAAAGAACCATAGAACAAGAGTGTGCCATCAGGAAATGGTTTGAATTATGCGCTAGAAATATAGATACATTAATCCTAAAGCGTAAAGAGTGAATGTGGTGAGGTTCATTTCAGATTTAGATTGTTATGTGATAAATTACCAAAGTTAAAAATAGAATTTGAAAAGAAAGAAGTTTTTCTAAAGAATATTTTCTGATATTAAATAAAAATATAAAGACCCCCTTTTTTAATAGGGTGGAGTTATGTACATGGAATCCCTTTAAATAGCAGGAATAAAGAAATAGAGAAGTTCTTGAACTCTGTGTTAAAAGGAGGGATTAAAATTTGTAGTTATGGACCTATCATGGGAGTTATGTAATTCACTATAAATATTTTGTTATGAAGCTGTGTGTTGGCTACCAAACCACTCGAGAAGAAGATTATTTAAACCCCGGTTGGGGAGTAAATTACATACACACACACATAAACATTTTAGAGATTGGTCAATAATTTTTATGTGGTCTAAGTGAAGGCAAGTGGTGGGCATTAGAGAGGGGAATTTTTGACGGGTTTGCTAACTGGGGTATGTAAAGTATAACCCAAGATGGTTCCTGGATAGGGCAAGAAGATATTTTAATTTATTATTTCCTCCGGAAAATGTGGCCATAACTTGAGGTGTTGGATCTCGGTCACCACTTAATAATTCATTAAGCAATACATAGTCTTCCTTAGTACCTAACTATATATGTATTATATTTTTATAACTCTTGTTTTATTTAATAAAAAAAATTCCACACATATGAAATCAATTATATATATATATATATATATATATATATATATATTGATGTTTTTGAATGCAATAAAAACTCATGTTTAATAAAGAATTGTAACTTTTATATGGAAAATTAATTCATTATCATTAATATATTAATCTAGAAAAAGTTATGTCACATAGACCCTCAATAGTCAATTATGAACCGTGGAACTAGAGTGTGTCATAGGGTAGTGAAGATAGAAGTTGTGCATAAATGTGTATAATAGACACTAGATGTAAAAAATGGAGCATAATGTGTATGTGTAGAGAGTAGAAAGAAAAAGTAATGATTAAAAGGGGGAATAAAGTGTGATGCCCCAAAGTGTGTGATGAAAAGTATGCTACCCAATGAGAGTGAAGGGAAAGTTTCCTCCACCCGATGTCTGTGGAGATAAAGGAATGTGACAATGCTCTAATATTTTTGGTGTATGATAAGGATGATGTGCATGTGAAGGAAGGTTATGTGGTGAAGGATGTGATAAGAAATTATGTGAAGGATACCTATGAGGTGAATGAGGTGATGGGCACCTATGGGAATAAGACCTATGAGGTGAAGGAGGTGATGAGCACCTATGTGAATAAGACCTAAGAGGTGAAGGCAGTGATGAGAACCTATGGGAATAAGACCTGTAAGGTGAATGAGGTGATGAGAACCTATGTGAATAATACCTAGGAGGTGATGAATACCTATGTGAATGACTAGTGGACCTATGAAGATGAAAACATCGTGTAGTAGGACATGTACGAATAGGATAAATAGGTGTTGGATATGCCTTAGATTTGAGAGGCCCCAGAGGTTTAGATATTGTAGCTGGTGAAAGAATTTCATCAAGAGGAGGTAAAGATAATGGTGGTAGAATGCCTTTGATAGTGACAACTTGTTTATCATGTATGAACTTCAGACACATATGATTCATGGATGGAATAACTTGAGCAATGTGTATCCACTGCGGACCTAAAATCATGTCACAACCTTTGACTGAATATGCCACAACAAATGAAACAAGCATGGTGAGAAGTCGAATAGTAATGGGAGTCTAATGTATCCAAAAGAGTTATAAGTTGTATATGAAATAACAGAAATTAGACATTTGATAGCCAAAAGAATGAAATAAAGCCTAAAAAAATAGGAGCCTCAAGATATATCATATTATTATTTATAGTTCATGAACTAATTGAAGCATTGATGTGGTGGTGAATCAGAAGAGAACACTACATGATAATCATAATCAGAAAGGAAATCAATGGTGGAGATGTGTCACCAAAAAGGTTAAGAAAATCAAGGGGACCTGATGAAGGAGGGGGTACAACATGATATGCATGATTAGCAGAAGAATCTAAAGCTTGTGTATAGTGCTTAGGAAAAGGGTCATTAAATATTTTGAGATTTTTGTTATCATTGACCGGTTTAGAAGAAGAATATGGAGTAGGAACTTCTAATGAATTATTGTTAGTAAGATCATGTATGAGATGCCTGAGTTTGAAACAGTGATGGGTAGAATGTCCAATACATTTATGATATTCATATTTTGCATTTTTTTTTAATTGTGGCCACGAGGGTGAAATGGATCAATATTGAGAGGTGGTGGAAGAGTAACTAGATTAATTTCAAGAAGTCGAAGAAGTAGAAATCGAGGTGCATATGGTAATTTAGTGAATGTATGATTTGGAGGCTGCCATTGAAGACTTTTAGGAGGAGAGATGACATTGAAATTTTATCTTAGCTTCAATAGGTTTTGGAGAAGGTTTGAATGTTAACTTAGATTGAAACCTATTAGAAGAGGATGAAGAATAAGAATCTTGAAATTTAATTTTTCCCATAGAGAGTAAGTCTTGATAGATAGAGCCAATCAGGGGTGTTGGACAAGGAACCAGGTTGTGCATTAGAAGTATTGGTTTGGGGGAAATGAATGATAGAAATAAGAATAGAAGTAGGAATTTTGAGAGGTTTAGTGGAGGTGATGATAGCCAAAAAAGAACCTACAAGAGGTACAAAAAGCAAATATCGAGAGATTCGGGTATAGGAATCAAAGCATTTGGAATTATGTGGAACATGTGAAGATTGACACACAAGTCTTGTCGACAATTGGTTAGCTTGTCTAATTGTTCTTGATCAACATTGATATCCTCATCAAAATATTGTTCATTATCAGATGTTTTGATGTCTTTAAGAGGAATATTTTGTGAGTTAGCAAAGGTATTATTAGATTCATCCGTTGACTTAGAAAAATAACTAATAGATGGAGGAAGATTAATGTAATCAAAGAACCAAAATGACCACTATGAGTGACAAGCATAAGAAGAAAACCATAAAGATAAGGTAAGATTCAAGCGACGGGTTCACCAAATGATTTATAAAAAAAATATCGCTAAACCCTAATTGTAGAGTCACATATGATAATAATTATTAAAATATAGATTTGACACAAGCAATAAGTAAATAAAGTAAAAAACCTAAGCAATAGGTGTAGGAAGAATAACTTAGCTGATTTATGTGGTGTCTGGGACTATTCTAAGCTAGGAAAACTGTTGAATAGGAAGTGAAGAGTGTCAAAAATGCTCAGGATAAATTACAAATTGTAAGAGTATGGCCAGACACAGGTGTCCATGACTAGACAAGGGTACATGGGCGTTGGGTACCTTTACTAAGTGCATGTGACTAGAAAAATGGTTAGAAATTGATCTTCATTGTGTCACATAAGTGTTGCAAATGTTATTCTTTGATCACATTTATGTCGCAATATGATCGTTGGGGTACTTGTAACCTACAAAACATAGATTCACATGTGAAACCCACAATACCACATCAAATCAAAAAAAAAAAAAAGACACAATATGGGGAGTCATACTGACCCCAACGGTCACCCAAAGAGTGATCTTATAATTGAGTGTTGCACTACATCTCAAACTCCATGTAGTTCTAGTGAGTGTGTGTAAAAATCGTGCCCTAGGATTCCCTTGTGCAAGTGCACTTGATAATGGGCTAGCTAAATATAACAATGTAGATAGAATGTGTGGATGGAATAATGAACTTCCCCTTCCTATGTTGTGTATGTAGAAAATTCAATCCCTTATCTTTTGATTGAATTTCAAATGGATGATTTGAAGTGTTTTAGGTGCCTTTTGAGTGCAAACTTAGGTGATAGTAATGATACTTAGAGTTTGGTCCTTGATTTTGGTCACATAACTAAGTATTTATATGATTCCCTTATTTAAATTTTGTAATTGACAATTAGAAGGTCGGCCCATAAGTGGAAAATATTCCCAAAAGATAAAAGATACCAAAAATAAGTGAGTAAGTTGGAAAAGGGCTGGGGCTCCTTGAGGGGACAAATGCGCCTAGCTGCTCCTGTTTGAGCTGGGCGTTGGTGTCCAAAGTCATAAAATATAAAAAATTAAAGTACCGACTAGGATGTAGGGTGCACAAGACTAGATAGATAACAAGAAATAAAGACAAAAGGCCAAAGACAAACGTCAATTACTAGTTTTCTTGCTTTGGAATCGTATGAATGCTAATATGTGTTTATAGACCTAGAAATGTACCCAAGTGCATAATTTTGTATCTACAAATTTAATTTTTCTCTCCAACGGTGCGGAGATCACAGTGTTTCACTTAATTCTACAAATTTTGTTTTTGGGGTAACTAACAGAAAATTGTTTGGACATATTGTGTCAAAAGATGGAATCAAGATAGATCCAGAATGAGTTCAAGATATTTAAAAAATCTCTCTTCCTACAAGCAAGAAAGGTGTTCACTCTTTCTTTGGTAAAATGAACTTCCTTAGGAGATTCATTCCATATTTTGCGGGTTTAAATCGAAGTATAGTGCAAATGATGAAAGATAAATAGTATTTTCAATGGATTGCAGAAGGGAAGAAGGCTTTTGAAGAAATAAAGAAAGATGTTGCAAGAACACAAGCTATCGCTTGTCCTAATTTTGATAAGGATTTCATCATCTACTATTATACCTTAGAACACACCTTGTATACTATTCTGGTTTAGAATAATTTTAAAGGATATGAAGTTCCAATTTTCTTTATGAGTTATGTTCTAATAAATCATGAATTTAAGTATTCTCAACTCGAGCAACATGCTTTTTCCATTGTTAAAGTTGTAAAATAGTTCAGGTTCTACATTCTCAATTCCCATTCTACTAATTTTGTTCTTGATACAACCGTGAAATCTATCTTAACTCAAAAAGAGTTTAGATCTAAGAGAGGGAATTGGCTGGCCAAGTATAAGAATATGACATCGATATCAAGCCAACCAAGTTGGTCTAAGGTTAGGGTTTGTGTCAGTTCATTACAGAGAGTGAAAAAGGAGATTCAAGTGACAAAGAGGTTATTGAAAAGATTACGGTTATTTTATTAAGTTCTACGGATGAATGGTACTCTAATATTTCCCATTTTATCACATATAGATAATGTCCCACGCATTTCAGTGCTAAAGAAAAGAGATCCATCAACCTTATAACTACCAAGTATGTCCTTTAGGAAAACTTTCTTTTTAAGAATGGTATTGATGTTCGCTTCCTAATATGTGGGGAAAAATAACAACAGAAGAGATTGCTAAGAGCTTACCATGATCATGCATGTTGAAGGACTTTTTCTTCTTCAGTGATTTCCCACAAGATTTTTTGGGGAGGATATTATTCGCCAACCTTGTTCATGGATGTAACTAAATGGGTCTCAAAGTGTGAAGCTTGCCAAACCTTTGTTGGGAGACCTAAGTTGGCTACTCTTCAACTGAAGTCCATTGTGATTGAGGAGAATTTTCAACAATGGGGGTTATACTTGATTGGAACTCTTAATCCTAATTTTAGCGTAGGGCATAATCACATATTGATAAACGCTTCCTAAGATGTGTGGAAAAAGAAAAAAAAAAGATTGCTAAGAGCTTACCATGATCAAGCATGTTGAGGGACTTTTTATTCTTCAGTTACTGCCCATAATATTCTCTGGGGAGGATACTATTGGCAAACTATGTTCATGGATGTAACTAAATGGGTCTTAAAGTGTGAAGCTTTCCATCAGTTACTTGTTGTTTCCTTACTCATAGACATGTTTTGACAGAGATTTGTTATATTTTGGACATTACATTAGGAGATTTGATCTGATTAGACATGTATGGACATTTAGGCGTATAGCGCCAATTTAGCTTGATTACTATGTTGTTTGCATTATCTTATGATGTCATGGATACTAATTGATATGATGTTGTTTTGGAACGTAATTATATTGATGGATACTCAGTTTGTTGCATGTTGGGATTCTATGGATACATGTCATTTTATCATTGTGACTAACTTATGGTGAATTATGTATAGTTGTGCACGTTGTCGCACTTTCGATTCCAGAAAGATGAAATGTTAGTCTAGAATTCATTGATATCTTATTTAGTAGTTGATTTATATTTTATCGGACAGGTGCGTTTAATGTGTGCAATGAGTGTGCAGGTGACAGGTCACAGGAGAACGTGGGACTCAGGCCAGCTACGCAACTTTGCACAAGCAGCCCACGGGCTAAGTCCTAGCCATGTTTATTGCTTGAGGCCTTAGCATTAGAATTATTGATTTGGGCACCATGGGTGACCCTCATTTGAAATGTAAGATATCTTGTAATTATTAATTTTGCTTAGGGTGTTTAGTTTGTGTTGTAAACGAGTTTTGGGAATTAATGAGCCCACTTGCATTAAGTTTTGAATTAGAGTAATGATGTACTTAATCTAGAGGGTTTAGGGTCACATGTGAACCCTTGGGTGGTCCCCACACCCTCTACCTTGTGCCAAATTTTTCCAAACCCGAAATTGGGTTATTTTGGGCATTTTTAGGGACCCCTTTTTAGTTTGGGAGTTCCCTTAACATAAAAATGAGCCCTTGGACCCTACCTAATAGGTAGGGGGCTTATTTCCAAGGCTAGAGGGAGTTTTCCCTCCCTTTTTGCCTCTTGTTTGGTCACATCCATGTAAGGGGTATGGATTAGTGTGCTTGTTAAAAGTTGCACAAGAATTGTTTTGTTATCATTTAGAGTAATTTGGGAGAAGAGGGCTAAAAGACATTTTACCCTTTCTCTCTTTTGTTTTGGCATCTTTGACCTTGAAGGAGGAGAGGGGTGACACATGTCACCCCCTCATTTGTGAGGATTTTTTCTTGCTCCTCTTCAAATTCCCCCTCATGGGAAAAGAAGAGAACTTTTTTTTGGAGCTTTTGCTTGGATGCTTGTGGATTTGGAGCTAGAGTTTGCTTGAGTCAAGAAGTGGAAAAGATTGAAGTTGGAAAGATTTTTGGAGAGATTTCTTTGAGGTAGGTCTCTTAAGCCTTATTGTATGTGTTGTATTCATGCTAGTTGTTAGATTTGTTTACTTGGAAATGTGGTTGTTGCATGTGGATTTTTATTTATTGTTACTTGTTTTTGCTCCCTCCATCATATGGCATGATGGAGTTTTGGAGTTGTGGGGGAAGAGAGAGGGATTTTCCCTCTCAATCCTCATAGGCTTGATGGGCAAGCCTTGTAGGATTTAGTTACTCCCCTCAAATGGTTTGAGGTAGAGAAGGTGGTTCATTTGGCTTGAACCTCCTTCCCCATTCTTGGTAAGGAAACCCCTTTGGGGTTTGAAAATCCTTCCAAGAAGGATTGGTGAAAGGGTGGAGGAATAAGGAGGGCTTGAATGAATTAGGAGAAATAAGGAGGGAATGGAAATCTTGTTTTAATGCAACTATTATTGGTTACAATTTTGGACAACTTCTCTCCTCTCTTCCCCATTGGTTTTAGAGGTAGAACTTGGGTTCTCCTCTTTTTCACCTTTATAAAATTTGGAGTCTTGTTTATACTTGTCTTGTGTTTCATGTGGATGTATCATTGTTTGTTCACCCTCACTCTTGTGCAAGTTGTGGATGGTAGTCCTCTTTCCCATGGGCTTGGGGGAGGCTAGCATGCATCCCAACCTTGGGAAAGGCATGTAATGATGCCTATGGTTGGGTGGTAAACAAGCTTCTTCTCCTTGGTTGGATTTCTTGAAGGCATGGAGATTGTATCTCAAAGCTTGGAGTTGGTGGCATCTTGGCCTCTCTTTGTTCTCTCTTTTTTGTGTGAGGCTTTGTAATCTCTAAAGTATGGCCATGTGGGATGATTCCTTGGCATGAAAAAGTTTCCATCTTGTGTATTGAACACCACTTGTAAGATTGTATTCCATTTGTAAATTAAGAGTCTTCCCTCAATCTTGGAAAGGAGTTGATAGTTTATCTCCTTATGTATTTTAGCATGATTTTGAAATATGAAGTATTGAGGTGTTTTGCAAATGAGATATTGTAAAATAGTTATATTCCTTACACATGCTTTGTTTTTGAATATTTTTTTGATAAAGAAAGGCCATTTAATGGAAAAGTGTTTTTCTTTTATCAAAGAAATAATATTGCTTGTTGAAAGTTTTTACTTGTTTAAAAATCTGAAATGATCTTTTATTGCATTTGAAAAAAAAAACATTTTTCCTCTTTTAATGTTTGTAATAGTAATGATGGGAAAAAAGAATAGCTTTATTTTTTTCTTCCTATGTTAAGTTTTACTTGAGTTGTTTTCTTTTAAGAAATCACATTTGAATTAGTAATCTCCTTTGAAAAGTGTCTTTTAGAAATAAGTTCTTATCTTATTGGAAATTTTTAGGCTCCAAAAAGTCACATTTAAGTTTTAGAAATTTCTGAAAATTTACAACTAGAAATGATTATCCTTCTTACTTGAAAATGAATTTTTAATATAGTTATTTATTTTATTATAACTATTAGTTGCATACATTATTTTTATTATTTATATGAGTTTTTACATAAAAATATTAAAATATTATTTATATTAAAATAAAATAAAATATATTTTAATATATATAATATATATAACATATAATAATAATAAAATATATATATATGTTTTATATATATATATATTATATACATATATAATAATATGTATATATTATACCATATATATATATATATATATATATATATATATATAATTTTATATATAAAAAATATATTAAATATAAAAAAAAATTTAAAACAAACTAAAAAAAAGAGTTTTTTTTAAACAAAAAAAAATATGTTTGGGGGAGGGCCGAACCCCCCCCCCCCCACGGCCACCCTGCTTGCCCATGGCCACCACCTGTCCCCTGCCGCTGTCCCCCACCCTGTTTCGGACACCCCCCCCCATCCACCCACAACCTACCTCCTCTCCCCATCCTGCCCCCCCTGTCCCCCCCTCCGCCCGCCCTGCCCCATCCACCCCTGTCCCCCTTCCCCCACGCCTCCTCCCTCGCCTCCCCCCCCCTGCTGCCCCTGTCCCACCACCCCCCCTGCCACCTGTCTTCCTCCCAAGCCTCCTCTCCACCTCCCCCACACTCCCTCCACAGGTAATCGCATCCCCCCTTCACCTTCAAAACAAAAAAAATAAATAAATAAATATTTAATAAATTAAACAAAAAAAAAATATTGTTTATTTTATATGTTTGAAATCAAAAAAATACAATACAAAAAAAAATCAAAAACCCCATCCATAGTTTCCTCCTCCAAAACCTACAAAAGAAAAAAAAACAAAAATGAGAAAAAATAAAAAAGGAAAAAAAAAACATAGAGAAAGTTAGGGAAGTTTAGGGTAAATTTTCAAAGATCAAGGGTCAAGATTGATTTGATCCTAGGGCTCAAAAAGTACCCCTACACATTTCATAGATTTTAAATGGAAATTTGTGGGAATGGTGCATTAGAATTAAATTAAAAGGGGGGTGTGTGGGGCAAATAATTTAAAAATGGGGGATGAATTTAAGGATAATAAATTTAAAAGATGTGTGTGTTTTTTTGGTAATAATTAGTTTAATTAAAATAGGTAATTAAATTGTAGAAGATAATAATAAATTTGATTTTAGAAATGATTAATGTTTTAGCAATTATAATAAAATTAATTAATGGGGGATACAGTTAATGAAAATTACAATTAGTAGTAAACATTAGTTCTCACTTTTTAAAAAAAAAAGTTATCAAAAAAATTTTTTTTACCAACTTTTAGCTGTTTTCCGGTGTCCCGAGGTGGGGCATTACATTTGGTATAAGAGAAGAGGTTCACACACGTGGACACTCTGTGTAATCAATCAACAAGTTAACAACATTGATAACAAAATCAAAAGTAAATAAATAAACAAAATAATTAAACATTTTCCGCAACCATTTAATAACCTTCTTCGCTCACCTCGTGCACAGGATGGCACCCAAGAGGGGACGATCAGCTAGAGGCTTGGGGCATAGTGCACCTACGCGGGAGCCACCAGCACCCAAATTTGGGCCTCAGATATTAGAGGTCCTGTAGCAGCTGATAGGCATTGTGGAGCAGCATCTTCCACCACCGCAGGAGGCGAGAGAGGAGATTCCATTGGGAGACGAGGAGCCGATAGGTGAGGATGCGCATTCAGAGCCACCAGAGCATGATACACTGAGGCAGGAGAGGTCACGTAGCCCTTCATTCATCATGAGAGGGTAGCCTCGTACCATCGTAGCCGCTCACACAGTCTCGAGGGACCATTTGGGGATAGGCAACCCCTTTCACCTATTGGACTACATCACCAGGATCGAGATACAGGCAGTGTGATCAGGGATCTTCTTCGCTTGCAGCCGCCCACCTACACCAGCTCTACAGATGGCTTTGGGGCTGAGTCATGGCTCCTTAGCTTGGATAGTTGCTTTGGCTTGCACTCTTACGAGAGCAATGTCAAGGCAAGGTTCGCCATACACCTCCTCCAAGATGCAGCCGATGTTTGGTGGAGGAATGAGGAGTGGAAGCTCCATCTGAATTGAGAGACAGTGACCTGGGAGATGTTCGAGGAGTGATTCAGGGCTCGTTATATGTCAGAGCATTTCATGCAGAAGAGGATCGATGAGTTTCATGACTTACGACAGGGATCTGGCACAGTAGCGCAGTATGAGAGTAGGTTCCTGGATCTTCTGCAGTATGTGGACTACCTGCAAGATGAGAAATTACAGGTTAACAGGTTTATTCGAGGCCTTAATGCAGATATAGCAGGAGCAGTTAGGATGTTATCTCCTCCCACACTTGAGAAGGCTGTTGAGAAGGCCTACTTAGCTGAGGAGAATAGGACCAAGGCACAGGAGCACCGAGATAGAAACAAGAGCAAGTTTCAGGAGAGGATACAGGCCTTTCAGAGTCAGAGGTCACGGGGTACAACACCACCCCCTAGAGGAGGATTCTGGCCTCCGCCAGCAGCCACGAGGGCTCCACCACACCCGCAGCAGCAGACACAGCAGCATGGCCACCAGCAGCAGGGGGCTAGACAGACTCAGGGTTTTCAGAGAGGTGGTTCTAGAGGAGGTTTTGGTGGAGCCAGGGATAGGAGGCAGGGTACTCAGCAGGTACAGCCAGCTCACACGCAACAGTCTGCTAGGGTTGGACCAGCAGGATCAGTACACCAGAGTACAGGAGGGACCCCATCTCAGAGGGGTACAGGAGGATGTTTCATTTGTGGATCTCCTGATCACTATGTGTGTATGTGCCCACACAAACCCAATACCATGGATGCATAGAGAGCCGCTAGATCTGAGTAGATGGTGGGTGATGTGGGATGTGCCCATCGTGTATATGCAGTGGTTGACAACCACCAGGCCGAGCATCAGGCCATAGTCATTGAGATGACAGGTACTATCAGGGGTATTTCTGTCTCAGTACTTTTTGATTCAGGTGCTTCAGATTCTTTTATATCACCTTCTATAGTGGACCAGTGTGGGCTAGTGGTGGCTAGGCAACCAGATAGTTGGCAGGTTGAGTTGGCCTCTGGGGCCAAACTCGCGTGGACTCGTATGTGGAGAGTTACGTACTTGATTTAGGAGCCTTCTCCACTACACTTGACCTCGAGTTATTCCTCTAGGATCCTATCAGGTAGTATTGGGTATGGATTGGCTCGAGGCTCATCGAGCTAAGGTGGATTACAGAAATAAGGTCATTGAGTGTCAGGATGATCTTGGAGTGCAGTTGTGATTTCAGGGATGAAGAGGCCTATCTCCTTGTGCATGATCTTGGCTAAGCAACTCAAGCAGAGCATGCGTAAGGGATGTCAGTTGTTTTCTATCACCATCAGTGATCGATTAGAGAGCACTCCAGAGCACTCACCCTTAGATGATCATGTAGTTTTGAGGGAGTATGCAGATGTGTTTCCAGGTGAGCTTCCAGGGTTACCACCCCGCAGAGAGGTGGATTTCACCATTGATTTAGTACCTGGATCTGCACCAGTTTCTAGGGCACCCTATCGGATGATGACTCCAGAGCTTCATGAGCTCAAGATTCAGTTAGAGGAGTTGTTAGATAAGGGTCTCATTCACCCTAGTGTATCTCCTTGGGGAGCGCCAGTCATATTTGTGAAGAAGAAGGATGGTTCTCTCAGGCTTTGTGTTGACTTCAGACAGCTCAACAAAGTCACAATAAAGAACCGTTATCCACTCCCTAGGATTGATGACTTGTTTGATCAGATGCAGGGAGTGAGAGTGTTCTCCAAAATTGATCTCAAGTCAGGGTACCATCAGTTGTGCATATCAGATGCAGACATTCATAAGACAGCGTTTCACACACGTTATGGGCATTATGAGTTCACAGTTGTTCCATTTGGTTTGACTAATGCCCCAGCTGTCTTCATGAGCCTCATGAATGGAGTATTCAGGACATTTCTGGATCACTTTGTCTTAGTGTTCCTTGATGACATATTGATTTATTCTCATTCTGAGGAGGAACACGAGGAGCATTTGAGACAGGTACTTCAGGTTTTGAGAGAGCAGAAGTTGTATGGGAACTTGGAAAAATGTAGCTTCTTTCAGACAGAGATTCAGTACTTGGGTCATATCATATCAGGTGAGGGTATCTCAGTAGATCCCTCTAAGATACAGGCTATCATGGACTGGCCAGCACCCACATCAGTTACTGAGGTGAGGAGTTTTATGGGTTTAGCAGGGTATTACCGCAGGTTTGTACAGGACTTTTCTAGGATTTCTCACCCTATCACTTCTCTTCAGAGAAAAGGGAAGAAGTTTGATTGGTCAGAAAAGTGTGAGCAGGCCTTTCAGTTGCTTAAGGAAAGGTTAACCATGGCACCCATCTTAGCAGTTCCAGACCCTACAGAGGATTTTGTTGTTTGTACTGATGCATCACTAGAGGGTTTGGGAGTAGTTCTTATGCAGGAGCATCAGGTTATTGCATTTGAGTCTCGTAAGCTCAAGGACTATGAGCTTAATTACCCTACTCATGACTTGGAGCTTGCAGCAGTTGTTCATGCACTTGTGTGTTGGTGACATTTCCTTTTGGGTAGACCTTTCATTTTGAGGACAGATCATCGTAGCTTGCAAGCATATCTTCTCACAGCCAAACCTCAATGCTCGTCAACGGCGTTGGATGGAGTTCCTATGTGAGTATGACATGGAGGTGCAGTATATCAAAGGAAAGGAAAATGTTGTTGCAGATGCACTTAGTAGATGATGACATGTGCTTGCTTCTTTGACACTTCAGTCAGATTTGAGAGGCAGGATTCTTGAGCACCTTCCAGAGGACAGGTTTTATGAGGGAGCTAGACAGATGTTGGAGTCACAGGGTTCATTAGAGGGTAGATATTCTAGGTGTGTTTTAGAGACAGATGGTTTACTTCGGTTCCATAGGTGCATCTACGTGCCTAAGGCAGGTGATCTACGTAGCTTCATCCTTACAGAGGCTCATCGAGCCCCTTATGCAGCACATCCAGGAGTGAAGAAAATGCATGCTGATCTGAGGGAGTTATATTATTGGCCAGGTCTTCGACGGGACATAGCAGATTTTGTTGCACGTTGCCTTGAGTGTCAGAGGGTCAAGGCAGAGCATTCTCATCCCGCAGGACTTTTACATCCTCATGATATTCCTGAGTGGAAATGGGATGTGATCTCCATGGATTTCATAGTCAGACTTCCTATGTCTTCTTATCATCATGATGCCATTATGGTCACCGTGGATAAGTTGACCAAGGTTGCGCACTTCTCACCAACCAAGGTCACCTATAATGCACAGGCCATCACCAAAGTATTTATGGAGGACATTGTTAGGTTGCATGGGATTCTGAAGACCATCATCAATGACAGGGATACCATCTACACTTCAGTTTTCTGGACTTCCTTTCAGACTGCTCTGGGTACTCAGATTAATTTCAGTTCAGCTTATCATCCAGAGACAGATGGATAGACAGAGAGAGTTAATCAGGTACTGGAGGACATGTTGAGGATGTATGTGATGGACCAGCAGAAGAAATGGGAAGATTATTTACATTTAGTTGAGTTTTCTTACAACAACAACTATCATAGTTCCATTGGTATGGCTCCTTACCAGGCTTTGTATGGATGACCTTGTAGGACACCTTTGAGTTGGGACAGACTAGATGACAGGATTATTCTGGGACCAGCTTATCTATAGGATTTAGAGCAGCAGGTTGTTCTGATTAGACAACGTCTTGAGCAGGCTAGAGCATGCCAGAAGGTGTATGCAGACACCAAGAGGATTGATCGTCACTTCTCAGTGGGTGACAAAGTCTTCTTGAGAGTTCATCCGCATAAGAGTCCAATCCGTTATGGAAAGGGTTCTAAGCTATCACCTCATTTTGTGGGGCCTTTTGATATTTTAGAGGTCATCGGTCCAGTTTCCTATCACCTAGCTTTGCCACCACGCCTTGCACGGGCCCACGATGTATTTCATGTTTCTGTACTACGTAGATATGTACCAGATGTTTCTCATGTTTTGGATTGGTCGGCATTACAGGTAGAGGACGGAGGACAGTGGAGACTAGAGCCCGTATGCATACTGGAGCACCAGAGGTTGGCCCTTCGGGGTCGATACTTGGACCAGGTTAGAGTGCAGTGGGACCGATACGATGAGACAATAGCTACCTGGGAGGATGCGAAACCTTTGAGGGCTAGATATCCCTATCTCTTTCAGTGACTTCTAGGAGGAAGTTTGATTTTAGTAGAGAGGGGGATGTAGTGCCCACACTTTTATAGCTCAGTTACTTTTTGCTCATTACTCATAGACATGTTTTGACAGAGATTTGTTATATTTTGGACATTACATTAGGAGATTTGATCTGATTAGGCATGTATGGACATTTAGGCGTATAGCGCTGATTTAGCTTGATTACTATGTTGTTTGCATTATCTTATGATGTCATGGATACTAATTGATATGATGTTGTTTTGGACGTAGTTATATTGATGGATACTCAGTTTGTTGCATGTTGGATTCTATGGATACATGTCATTTTATCATTGTGACTAACTTATGGTGAATTATGTATAGTTGTGCACGTTGTCACACTTTCGATTCCTAGAAAGATGAAATGTTAGTCTAGAATTCATTGATATCTTATTTAGTAGTTGATTTATATTTTATCGGACAGGTGCGTTTAATGTGTGCAATGAGTGTGCAGGTGACAGGTCACAGGAGAACGTGGGACTCAGGCCAGCTACGCAACTTTGCACAAGCAGCCCATGGGCTAAGTCCTAGCCATGTTTATTGCTTGAGGCCTTAGCATTAGAATTATTGTTTTGGGCACCATGGGTGACCCTCATTTGTAATGTAATATGTCTTGTAATTATTAATTTTTCTTAGGGTGTTTAGTTTGTGTTGTAAACTTGTTTTGGGGAATTAATGACCCCACTTGCATTAAGTTTTGAATTAGATTAATGATGTAATTAATCTAGAGGGTTTAGGGTCACATGTGAACCCTTGGGTGGTCCCCACACCCTCTAACCTTGTGCCAAATTTTTCCAAACCCGAAATTGGGTTATTTTGGGCATTTTTAGGGACCCCTTTTTAGTTTGGGAGTTCCCTTAACATAAAAATGAGCCCTTGGACCCTACCTAATAGGTAGGGGGGCTTATTTCCAAGGCTAGAGGGAGTTTTCCCTCCCTTTTTTGCCTCTTGTTTGGTCACATCCATGTAAGGGGTATGGATTAGTGTGCTTGTTAAAAGTTGCACAAGAATTGTCTTGTTAGCATTTAGAGTAATTTGGGAGAAGAGGGCTAAAAGGCATTTTACCCTTTCTCTCTTTTGTTTTGGCATCTTTGACCTTGAAGGAGGAGAGGGGTGACACATGTCACCCCCTCATTTGTGAGGATTTTTTCTTGCTCCTCTTCAAATTTTCCCTCATGGGAAAAGAAGAGAACTTCTTTTTTGGAGATTTTGCTTGGATGCTTGTGTGATTTGGAGCTAGAGTTTGCTTGGGTCAAGAAGTGGAGAAGATTGAAGTTGGAAAGATTTTTAGAGAGATTTCTTTGAGGTAGGTCTCTTAAGCCTTATTATATGTGTTGTATTCATATTAGTTGTTAGATTTTGTTTACTTGGAAATGTGGTTGTTGCATGTGGATTTTTTTATTTATTGTTACTTGTTTTTACTCCCTCCATCATATGGCATGATGGAGTTTTGGAGTTGTGGGGGAAGAGAGAGGGATTTTTCCCTCTCAATCCTCATAGGCTTGATGGGCAAGCCTTGTAGGATTTTAGTGACTCCCCTCAAATGGTTTGAGGTGGGGAAGTTGGTTCATTTGGCTTGAACCTCCTTCCCCATTCTTGGTAAGGAAACCCCTTTGGGGTTTGAAAATCCTTCCAAGAAGGATTTGGTGAAAGGGTGGAGGAATAAGGAGGGCTTGAATGAATTAGGAGAAATAAGGAGGGTATGGAGATCTTGTTTTAATGCAACTATTGTTGGTTACAATTTTGGAGAACTTCTCTCCTCTCTTCCCCATTTTTTTAGAGGTAGAACTTGGGTTCTCCTCTTTTTCACCTTTGTAAAATTTGGAGTCTTGTCTTTATTTTTCTTGTTTTTCATGTGGATGTATCATTTTTTGTTCACCCTCACTCTTGTGCAAGTTGTGGATAGTTTGTCCTCTTTCCCATGGGCTTGGGGGAGGCTAGCATGCATCCCAACCTTGGGAAAGGCATGTAATGATGCCTATGGTTGGGTGGTAAACAAGCTTTTCTCCTTGTATGGATTTCTTGAAGGCATGAAAGTTGGATCTCAAAGTTGGAGTTGGTGGCATCTTGGAGCTCTCTTTGTTCTCCCTTTTTTTGTAAGGCTTTGTAATCTCTAAACTATGGCCATGTGGGATGTTTCCTTGGCATGCAAAATTTTCCATCTTGTGTATTGAACACCACTTGTAAGATTGTATTTCATTTGTAAATTAAGAGCCTTCCCTAAATCTTGGAAAGGAGTTGATAGTTTATCTCTTTACGTATTTTAGCATGATTTTGAAATATGAAGTATTGAGGTGTTTTGCAAATGAGATATCTTGTAAAATAGTTATATTCCTTACACATGCTTTGTTTTTTTGAATATCTTTTTGATAAAGAAAGGCCATTCAATGGAAAAGTGATCTTTATTTTATCAAATAAATAATATTGCTTGTTGGAAGTTCTTTACTTGCTTATAAATATGAAATGATCTTTCATTGTATTATATAAAAAAAAAGATAAATATATTCGCTCTGTTAATGTTTGTAATAGTAATGCTAGGAATAAGAATAGCTTGGTTTTTTCTTCCTATGCTAAGTTTTAATGAGTTGTTTTCTTTCAAGAAAATCACATTTGAATTAGTAACTTTCTTTGAAAAGTTCCTTTTAGAAACAAGTTCTTATCTTATTGGAAAGTTTTAGGCTAAAAAAAAAAGTCACTAAGTTATCAAGAGAAATCTGAAAATTTACAACTAGAGATGATTATCCTTTTTACTTGTAAATGAATTTTCAATATATATTTATTTTATTATACTATATTGTTGCATACATTATTTTGTATTATTTATATGAGTTTCATAATCATAAAATTCTTTCAAATTAGTGCTAATTTCAAATGCAAACTGTAGTATGGTTAAGGAAAGTCCAAGTTTAATTGTTATGTTTTTTTTATTATTGGCAAATAGTTTTTTGAAAGGGACTATATTTGCTGACCGTAACCCATCCTGATGGAGTCTTCGCAGTTGGAGAAGAAGACAAAGGAGGAGTATTTTCCTTAGTCACATTTGTCCCTTTTGGGACAGCCACATTATTAACTTGAGAGAGATATTTATCATTTTCCATTCTGACCTCAACAGCTTGTGCATTTTTCATGTTGCTCACAATTTGAAATTCGGTTTCCGGGGCTGAAATGGATTCAATATTTGTATCTGCATTTGAATCCAGTCCCTTTTTTGCATCAAAAATTAGGTGTTTCGGAAGTGCATCTTTCCACCAGCCACACTTCTCATGTTGACGTTTTTCCATCCCACACGCAGTAGAGGTGTGCCCTAAGCAAAAACATCTTCTACAACGAAAAGGAAGACCTTCATAATCAAGAGGTTGTGACCAAGTTTTGTTTTGCACTCTAAGGTCTATGGTTGCAGGAAGATTTTTATCGGTGTCAAGTTCCACCAGGATTCGAGCATAAGTAGTATGGGTGTAATTAGTGGTTTGAGAATCTATATAGAGTGTAGTTCCCAAGGCATTGCCAATGGATGTCAAACAGTCATGACTCCAGAACTGGAGAGGTAAATGGGGCAGCCTAATCCAAACAGGTTTCCATGAGAAAGATTCTGAGTGGGTTGAAGGATGGAAACCAGGGTTTAATGATCAAATATTTAGATTGGCAGGTCCAAAGTTTGGAAGCAATGATGTTTCTATCAGCTATTAAAGAGAAGGTTACAATGAAAATACCTTTAGCACACAGATACAAGTCTATTTTTCCAGTTAAAATTGGAGTCCAGTGCTCAGAGATCCATGCGTGAAGAATAGGAAGGCTGGGCCATAGTCCCCCGAATCTACAAATCAGAGCACGCTCTTTGTAGTAAATCTCAGAGGAAATGACCTCTTCCCCGAAAGTAATTGATGGGGTAACACTGCAGGTTTCATGGAAGATTTCTTGCCGTTTAAAACGTTTTTGAAGGATGACCCAATATGGCCGCGACTAGCATCTCTGTCGATCTCCAATCTGTCACGAACTGATTCTTCCAACACAGATTTTAAATGTCTATTACCAGGGGTTGCCGCAGGAACACCCCCGGATGGATCTTGTGGTAGATTTCGGCTAGGGTTTGCGCAGCCATTCTGAGGTAGAGGAATGGAGCTCCTTGTAGTGAAGGCAAGGTCGATCCACGACCAGGGTGGAATCTCTGAGACGAGCCCCACAGCCGTGCCACCTCCATCTCCCTCGCCTGTCTGTTGAGTTCTTGCCGGGTCAGATTTAGGGTTCGCTTTGGATGCAAGGGCTTGGGTAGCCACCATGGCGCAGGGTGTGATTAAAGGGTGCGAGTAGAGGGTGTGAGGGCGCGCGTAGAGGGCGCGGACAGAGGTATATTAACCATATAATATATATATATAATATATGTTATATGTTTTAATTTTTTACATATACAAAAAAATTTAAACCAAAAAAAAAACTTAATACAAACTAAATTTTGAAATCTAAACTTTTATTTAAAAAAATGGGAGGGTTGGGGAGGGTCGGACCCCCCCACCCTGCGCTCAGATTGTTGGCCACCACAATCCCCACTACTGTCCCCCACCCTATTTGCGGCTGCCCCGACCAGTCCCCCTCCATGCGTGGCCATAAATCCACCGCCGCCTGTGCTGTAGCCCCCCCCCCCCCCCCCCCCCCCCCCCCGCAACACCCTCTAGCCCTACCCTGTCCGTCGACTCTTACCCACACCACCACCAAATTCCACTCTGTTGCCACTTCTCCACCCATCTGTAGCCGCAGCACCACACCACCCCCTGCCGCGCCACCTAGGTCTTCCCTCCACCTCTCCCCATGCTACTCTACACAAGGTGCCGCCCCTTTCTTCACACAATAAAAAAAAACAAAAATATATAAATAATTATTTGTTTTAAATAAAAAAATGGGATATATGTTTATTGTTATTGTTTGAAATCTTCAAATAATACAATGAAAAAAAATCAATCAAACCCCTTAGTTTCCTCTTCCAACCTGTAAATAACAAACACAAGCAAATGAGAGAAGAATAGAAAAGGAAAGGAGAAACATAGAGAAAGTTAGGGCAACATTAGGGTAAATTTGTAATCTAGGGTCAGAATTGATTTGATTAGATTTGATCTAAAGGCTCATGTTATTTCCTACTCACTTAAGGCATGAGCTTTTTATTATGGTTTTAGAATTACTTTTGAAGGGGGTGTGTGGGCAAATAATTTAAAAAGGGGAAAACTAATAAATTTAAAAGATGTGTGTATTTTTTTTGGTAACCTTAATTAGTCTAATTAAAATAGGTAATTAAATTGTTTTGGGATAATAATACATTTGATTTTTGAACATGATTAAATTAATATAATTAAATAACGTGGGGGAGATAGTTAAGCAAATACAATTGTAGTATTTTTAGTTCTCCTTTAAAAAAAATTACCTGAAATTTTAGTTGCACATGGGCATGATATTTCTGTGTCCCAAGGTGGGGCATTACATCTGCAATTTCATCAAAGAAAATATTTTGGTTTGATTTGCAGTGCCCAACAAGATAGTAACAGATAATGCCCCAAATTTTTCTTCCTATGAACTTGTTGATTTATGTCATGGTTATGTAATTTCCCTTGCTCATTATTTAGACTACTATCCCCAAGGAAATGGGCAAGCTGAATTAACCACTAAGAATCTAGTGAACATTATCAAGAAACTAGTTGATGAATCACAATGAAACTAGCACAAGAAATTATATGATGCTCTTTGGGCTGATTAAATAACACAAAAGATAGTTATTGGAATGTCACCATTTCATCCAGTTTACAGAATGGATGCACAACTGGCAGTTACACTCAAGTTACCATCCTTGTACTAGGCCAAAGCAATCAAGGATGAGTAGTTCAAAAATGCCTTGGAGAAGAGGATCATGTATCTGTAAAAGTTACATGAAGAAAGGAATCAAGTTGTTGATCATATCTCATCCCATCAACAAATAGTCAAAAACCTCTTTGATAAGAAGACCGAGTCTCGTGACTTTCAAGTTGGAGACATTGTCCTACTCTGGGACAAAAGGAGAGAACCTCGCGGGATTCACGATAAGTTTGATTCAATTTGTATTGGTCCATTTAAAATTTGGCACTTTGGTGGAGAGAATTCATGTTACTTAGACTATATGGATGGAACTTCTCTTCCATTACCATATAGTGGACAATATATCAACTTGTTTGAGTCTTGATGGATGACAATCCCCTATATATATCCTTTATTTTGGCTTTTGTTGTGTGTCTCTATTTCCCTTTCTTCTTGTTGTTGTGTATCTGTCACTGGTCTTGATAACCAAGAGATTCTAGAGTATTTTCTTGTCATGTATACACTTTGTAACAAGTCAAGTCAAGCCCTAGAAAGAGCTAGTTGTTGTCATAGATCCCAAAAATGTGGATTTTTTTTATTTTTTGAGTTTTTGGTTAAGCCTATTTTTATAGGTTGTGCCTACCTTGTTGTCGAAATGTGAAAAAATCCCAATAGTTCAGGCTTCGATCGGTCAAATAAGACTTTTGAGGAATAGTTCCTTCGTTCTTCCTGTTCACTGCATCACTGCTTTGTCCGCATTGTTGGTTTTATAAAGCAAATCGGGTTTTGGGTTAACTTTGGGAACAGTTATCGTGTTTCATCTGTGCTCTGCTTCCCCATCATGACCGCATCGCCGCATCCTTCCCCTTCATATCGGCTCAATTGTCACTTGCAGGAACCAATCAAACATAAGGAACTTGTTTCTTCGAGCCATTAGTTCTCTGCAACCTTGTTTCACCTGCAAATCTCCTTCCTTGCAGTTTGATCAGCAATTGTGGGTAAATATGAGGAACAAATAGAACTGGTTCCATTGTGCCGTGTGTTCCCCGCATTCCCGAAACACCCACAATAATGAGAGATTGGGATTTGTACGTTGTTCCATCAGTTCCTCTTAGAGTTGTCATAACCGATTTGCAAACAAAAGGAGTAAAAAGAGAGTTCCTGTGGGCTTGGAATTATTTCCGCATAACTATTTTTGCCTCCAAATCATGTTTTTTTAGCTAAACCCTATATTTGACCCCATACTTAGTCATTTTTCACATTTGCAAACCTTGATTTTATCATGTGCTTTTCCACTTCCCTGCTCCCGGAAACGTCAAAGAAGGTATTTTCACCCATAACTTTGTCCTTTTTTACTCAAATTTAAAAAATTCAAAGTACATTGGGACCGTTATGAAGGCACCTTCATTTTCATGCAAAAGGTGGGTAGGTTTATCATACATTTTTCCATTTTGGCATTTATTTGAGTTCTTAGCCCTCCCTTTCAAATACTTCTTAAAATTCATTAATCTAGCCTCCATTTTATCTTGAGTTTTCCCCAATACCTTCCACCATGAAGTTTCAATACGTAGGGTATGAGTATATTTCATCCTTAGAAACCTACTGTGCCTGACATAAGTGATAGTGATGTCCAACATATGAATCTAAATAACTTTTGGTCCTAGAATCACATATGATAATCCCTATGTAATGGCCCAATGTGTTAAAAATAGTGGATTAGCTCATGTTGTTGGCTTCCCCACCTCAGTGCAATGCACTAACACTATTTTGGCTTGTGCTATCAAATTTTGATCCTGCAAACCAAAGAATTAAAAGATCCCCAAGGGAAAATTATTGCTAAACTAGTTGCCCATCATATCAATGTGGCCTTAGGAATTCCAACCTTTGAAGATTCCAAGATCTTAACCAGGACTGAAGCCCAGAGATTGTTTGACCAGAATCAAGATAACTACAAAACCATGATTGTTAAATCCTGGACTGAAAGCCAAAAGAAAAGGGCCTTCCAAATTGCCCAAAAATCTCTTCAAAATTGAATTATTAGAAGAAATTTCAGATATAATCACATTTATTATCCAGAGTAATGGGTATGCCATCCACTAATGAATTTCTAAAATTGGATGTGTGTATACATCAATGTAATATGTGAAGGAAAGAAATCGTTTGAACTAAGGGCAGAAATAATACTGTGAAAATCTAACTCAACAACTTGTCAATGTTCATCAGAGCAAAACTTTTCATATGACTTCATACTTGATGTACACCATAACAACATACAAAATATGGGCGGGGCTAACAGGGAGGAGAACAAACAAAATCACGACGTGTATGAATTATACACTCAACTCACCTATGATAACAATAAAAGTCATCATAGGAGAGTAAATGATGCTTTCACCATGTTCCTAGTCATATTTATCAAGGGAAATGTGACCGAAAGGGTTTCTTCATAGAAGCCATGCAATTAATTTCTACATATGGCAACCTCTTCATTCAAGTTCACCAATTTTTTCATATATCTAAATAGATGGGTTTGAGGGAGCACCAAACTAAGATTCCAATATATTGCAATGCCAATATGATTCTGGTTGAACTTTGTAGAAAATTGGATGCATTCTCCATAGAACTTGCAAGAAGACAAAAATATCCAGACATCCAATTCCCCATCTCTTTGGGGAAATTACACTTGTAGGTCAGCCCTTGATGCTCAAAATGTTGAGTGGACTATCTCAAAGTTCAAGTTCCATACATATTAGAAAAGGGCTTCTTTTGACAGTAAGGTTTCATTTCAAATAATCTGAGGATGACCTACTACCATGTGCCAACATTCGAAGACTATTGGGAAGATTGTGCTATGAATATGAAGTAAAGGAAAAGAGTATTTGGTATGTTTTCATTGAAACAAATCAAGGATATCAATTTGTACATTGTTCCAGAAGGTATGGAAGATGATGATTTCTGATCTATATACTATGGAATATATAATATCCATTTAGTACACACCTCTTCCTACCATTGATTGGTATCAAAAGGATAAAGTAGACCCTGATGATTTGAATAATCCAGTAATCCTGAGAATAAGATATTGGTTTAATAGAAAAATTAGGGAATTCAAGGAATCTCAAAAGACATCATCTTCTCAGGAGGCCTCTACTTCACAAAAGGATGTTTGAGCTCAAGAAACTCCTTCCTTATCTCCCTTGGACTTAGGAACCAAGTTTTATGTGAAGAAAGACAAGGCAAAAGAGGTAGAAAAGAAAGAATAAAACACAAGAATAAGGAGTAGAATAAGAGAAGATTCAAGAACGTGCAATTGCATCTACCTCCTGAAAAAACATCATAACCATTTGAAGAGAAAGAACTGAAACTAAATTAGGATAAACAATAAGATAGAAGAATAAGAAAAAATAAGGTGAAGAGAGTGAAGAAGAGGATGAAGTTGAAATAATTGAGCAAGATTCAAGAAAACTAGATGTTTTTAGGCCTAATTTGGAGGTTAGAAGGCCTACCCTCTTCTTCCATTGTGACTTCCACTGTCGAGGCTCATGTTTCTCAGCCTCCAAGTTCCTAGGTCATCCTTGCACTTCCTTCTCTAGCCTCTTATTCTTTTGATTCTTCCACATGGGTCCAACCCATGATTGATAACAAGAAAAGAAAAGCACAACATCATATTGTGGTTCCTAAATTTAGTGAAGTGGTTTCCCTTCTTAGAACATCTCCTCCTCTAATGAAAGCCAAAACAACTTCCCATATAGTTTCAGATTCAAAAGGAAAAAATTCTTAGAGATTTATAAACCAAAAGGGGATAATAGTGAGAAAGATATATATATTTCTGATTTAGAGCTCACTAGGATATTTCACTAAAGAATGAACTCCTAGAGGGTGAGGTGCATAACCTTAGGAATACTATCTCTAATGTCATTGAAGAGAGTTGAGAAAGGAAAGAAAATTCAATAACAAGGCTTGAAGAGAAAGCACAAATTAATTGAAATTTAATCAATTCTTTCCTTTCATAGACAATACTCCTCTTGATCCTACTTCCCTCTCTTCACTTCCACCCATTGATTGCTGCCACCATCGTGATAGATGTTAAAGCCATCATTCTAGATTCATAAGCATAATAAATTTACAAAAGAATGTTGAGGCTTGGGTTGAAGGCATTCTAGTTTTATATGATACAATTCGTTAGATGAAGCATATAGGATGTATGATAATATCACTTCTAACGAAGAGAAAATCAATTCCAGGAATTGACATCATTAATAATGAGCTCAAATTTTTGGTAAACTATATGCAACAATATCTTGGATTATGAGCTCAACTAGATGAAAAGAGTATCCTTTCTCTACAATATTTTTGATGATTCAAAGAGAAACTTATACAATAACTATGGACCTACATTGTGGAATGGAGGATAGTTAATGTTCTAGAGTAAGCTATGCAACTAGAGTTGAGAGACTATGGTACAAAAGGGTGAATCACTGAAGGCTGAGATCTTCACCAATTTACAATTCTCTTCATTGTTAACTCTATACACAGATAATTCAGCAAAAAGGAATCCAGTCTGATCAAATCAAGGTAAAATTTACATCATCGATTAAAGAATAATTTTTTAGAGAAGATTTGTTTTGAGAAGACTTGTTCAACAATGATAAGATGGAGGAACTCTTATAACTACACATTGTTGTTGTGGAAGCAACAAATGGATTTAGTACATAATGGTGGGATTTCTAAAGAAATGGAGTACTCTCTTGGAATTTGGTTAGTTTCTTTTGCAAAAACTATTATCCCTAAGAGCATGGAGATTAAAATGTTGTAATAAAATTATGAATACAAGTTCTCAAGCTGAAAGTGTCAACCTTAGATATTCCCACTACCCCTTCTTCTTTTGGATCAGAATTCTTACTAATTGTTATATTTTGAAGTTGGATTTATTATTCTAAAAAGTAATTTTGTAAAATAAATCAAATTAATGTAATTAATTTATTAAGTGTTTAACACTTAATTAATTAAAGACAATTAGTTAAAAAAAGGTAGTTACATTCTCCCCTCAACCTATATAAGGCTTCATTTTCACTTGTAAAGTGGTTGGATATTAGTGCACTGGGATGTAACATACACATTTTTTTTATCAATACAGAAAGAAAACCTTGTCTTCGTCATTAAATTTCCTTCCATTTCTCTCCTTCAAATTGATTAATGTGATGGCTTGTCCTATCTAAAATTTAAAAATTTGTGTTCAAATTCATGAGGTAAAATGTGTTGAACTTTGTTTCAATCTGCATTATATGTGTTATGTGTTTTTCATTAATGCAAACACACATGTTCTTTAGTTCTATTCATATGCATGAGTAGGATAAAAATCTGCAATCTATTTATTTGAAAGTGGCGCTTCTTTTTTATTTATTTTACAATTAGTTGGTAATCTTGGAGAACCAAGGAGGATTTATTTACCCTCAATAAATTGGTTAGTTGTAACTATGTTTCGCTAATCAAATTTTCTTTCCTTATTTATATTGTTGTAATCCCTCTATCTTTTCCTCATTTATCTTCTGTATTGAAAACAATGATTTAGATTTTAGAGTCACCAATATCCTCATCAAGAATTATGTAGTTTTTTTATATTTTTAAATACTTTGGTTTTTTGAGTTTTGTTTGTATAAGGGAACCTCCCCACAAAAGAGGAGGGACAATTGTCCTATAAAACTATTTATTGTTCTTAACAACCAATTTTCCAACAAACAGTTATGGTACCCATTGTATTATAATACAATTGTGACAGTTACCTACTAATGTGCTTACATGTAGTTGGACATGTAGTAGGATAGAGAAAAATTGATAATTACGTTATTGTATTGTAAAACAATTGAGTTAATACAATAAGGAAGATAATTTAATGTGATGGTATTTTCCTGAAAGGGTTTCCCATGATAAATCTTGTGTACAGTGTTATCTTATGTATGTGATTTCTTTATTTTCTATTCATCTCAAGATTTCGTGAAGGATTACTTATCTCAATTTTAATCACATCAAATTATCTTCAAAATACATTGATACCATAATATCAAAACAATTCATTAATTCTACACCAATAATAAATAAACACACTAATATACTAATACCATAACAATTAACTAGTTTTGGGTCAACATTGAGTGTTTATAGACTAAACAAAATATTTGACCATATTTATTTTCTAAAGATGCTTCCAATCAAGTTCTTGAATTTTTTGCATCTCTTTCCAAAGTCCCTAAATTTTATTCATGAACAATCAATAAAAATTATAATGATATTTGCCACTTTTTTATATGATAATAAATTATATTTTTTTAATTATTGGTAAATAGTTTTTTGAAAGGGACTATACCCTTGTATACAAAGAGGGCCTAGAAGCCAGAATAGGAATGAAAAACATTACAAGAAGGATCAAGATCCAGATAAGACATAAAAACCCAAGGTAACCAAAGAGCAGTTACCCCAAAACATCAAACCAGTTTGAACACTACAGAAGAGCAGCCAAAAAACAGTAAAAAAATAGCAAAAAACACGAAGGAAGGCAGCAAGAGCAGCGCAGATCCACAATTACTTCTTGGCGGCTTTGGCGATTCTAGATTTAATAGTCTGCCAAGAGGTGAACATAGCCAATGTCATCATATGAGTAGAGTCAGAAATATCCAGCTGTTGAATGGTCTGTTTGCTTTCCTTTTCTGTGCCCCAAAGAGTTGCTGGTATTCCACTGAGATTAGAGACGCTATGGACATGCTGCTCAATAAATTCTTCAATTGCACTAAATATAGCCATATTATGGTCATGGTGAGTCTTGGATTTCCCTAGACGGTTTTCCAGGGAGTTTAGTTTTTTGTAGATATCCTCAACCTGTTTATTGTCAATATCAACCTCCTCCTCCTTCTTCCTCTTACCTTTTTGCTTAGCCAAGTTTTTAACTTCTTCTTTCAACAGCAACATGTCTGTTTCTAAGGATTCCAGCCTTTTTGTGGAGCTCTCAGTGTGTGCCTCCTGTGAACCAGTACTGCTAATATGAAGGAGATTATGAGCAACCTCCAAGTCCTGAGGAACATTCCCTGAAACAGGGGTATCTAGGTTCAGTCTTTTAGAAGACCTAGTTATAGGTCTGGTCGAAGTGGAGGCGAAGGGGGTGGGAGAAGAGGTGGGGGGATGACAGGGGGAGCCGAGAAGGAAGGAAAAGGGGTAGCAGTAGTGGTGATGGGGATAGAAGGAGAAGAGATGGGGGTAGTGGCAGCGGTGAGGGGAAAAGATGGAACAGAGATGGGGGAAGTTGGAATGCCAGGAAACTTAAGAAGACAAAGTTTATGCAACAAGAAGATGAGACCTTGATGCAGAGGGACCACACGAGTATGCTTTTGGAACTCCAAAATGGAGTGCTCAAGAGAATTAAGAAGATAATGAGGGAAACATACCATGAAACTTCTGCAGAAGTGATTGAGGAACACAAGATGTTTTAAGGGCACTGTGACGAATCTCCCCTCTAAAGAGATGTATCACACCATCATACGGGTGACCTCATCAAAAGGTGGAGGGATAGAGATGACCTACAAACCACGTCATGACGAAGACCAGTTTCTCATTACCCTCAACAAATTTCCTCTCCTCAGCAGCCCTGTCAATCCTTTTATTAAAAAAGTGGTACCCATCCATTCCAAGGCCTGTTGCTTCGGCTATTAACTCTTCATTGATCAAAATTTTCTATCCGCCATATTCAACTTTGTGATCCTTCCAATCCTTCACAAATTACATGGAAATGCTTTGGTCGTGACCTTGTATCTTCTCAATAAAATTTGTGATGCCTCCTTGGTTGAGAAGATTCCAAAGCTCTTCATTATTCTTCCACTCTGGGTCCTCACTGGGCTCAATCTGACAAGGGGCTCCTCCCATTTTCACCGTGCTTAAGTGATTGAAAGTATAATCTTCAAAATCCCTATGAGGAATTCTATAATAGACGCAGTTTCCAATCCACCTTTCTCTATTTTTTCTCACGCGATGGGAATGATGAATAGTGTAGCCATTGCTGTCATAACATTTCCCACGAATGCCTGCGTGAATGCTGCTATGTACCTAGGAAATCCCGCATGCGCGAACTTCAACCCCCTTAGAAACCCACTCTAGATCATCATCATCCTTACTATGGACTTGAAAATCCATAAAAACTGTTTAAAAGCTGTTATAGGCACAATATTTCCCGCATGTGTGGCTTTAATCTTCATATAAATCCACTTTAAGTCATCATTATGCTTTCTATATCCTTGATTTCCCATCAAGATCTACTTGAGTGCTGTTTTAAACTTATCAGCACATGTGAAAGTCTTATTCTTAAAGACCCACTCCAAATGCTCATTTATCTTACCCCGAATTTGCATGCTCATAAGTATCCACTTGTATGCTGTTTTGAATCTGCTCAGGAATGTGATCACTATTATCCCAAATAATGTGATTAACATTTATGCCATAGTTAGCCAATGCATCTACCACCTTGTTACCCTCCCGGTAAGTATGCTTGATCCAAATATTATTGAAGGTTTGGAAAATACTTATGGATTCCAAGATGAAGTCCTTGATGTTCCAACTTGGAGGTGAACACTGATTAAGATGATTAATGATATTAAGCGAGTCTCCTTCCAGAATGAGATTTTAGATATTATGAGTCTGAGCAATTCTAAGGCCCCATAAAGTGGATAATGCTTCAGCAAAATGATTAGTTTGTATTCCCATTTTACCAGCATAAGTAGCAACCAAACTGCCTTTATGATCCCGGATCACTCCTCCCCCAGCTACAATTCCAGGGTTACCCTTAGAGGCCCCATCAAAGTTCAACTTATACCAGTTGAGATCAGGAGGATGCCAATGTATCAAAGATCTATCAATATTATTACCGAAATTATTTCAGATATTGTCAGCACCAATCTGCCATTGGGACAAGATATGCTCTTCATTTTCTAGATAACTCTTGTTCTTGGGGGGTTTAAATCTAGCAATATTCTCTTTAATAGCATTAGAAATTTTCCCAATACTGAGCTTATAATTCTGTTTACTATTTCTAAAGATGATATCATTTCTATCTTTCCATATCCTCCAAATAACATGAGGCATTACCAAATTCCAGAGCCTTCTCACAACACAATGTTTATAGGGTGGGCTCCATTGGGTCCAGAGCTGACTGAAGTCCTTCGGAACCACCCAGGAAGCTTTAAAATTAGAGAGGGCAAAACTCCACATTTTGGTAGCATATTCACAATGGATAAACAAATGACTGATATCCTCAGAGTCTTTTTTACACAGATGACATCTATTAGGCATTATGAAACCTTTTCTTATCAGGTTGTCAGTGGTAAGAATTCTACCCCTGAGAGCAAGCCAAAAGAAAAAGTTAATTTTAGGTGTTAGCTCAGACATCCAAATTCTACTCCATTTAAACTCAGTTTGACTATTGTCGAAGAAAGTATTATAACTATTTTTAACAGACTAGTCCCCGTCGATAGAATTGTTCCAGACCAATTCATCCTTAACTTCCAGCTGACTTAAGGGGATAAGGTCAAACTAATCTTACAGGGAGGAAATAGTTTGGATCAGATCATCTCTATCCACATAAAGTTTTTTTCCATTTCTTTTTGTTACTATTTCTTTCAATATAATCCTTGATTCTAGTGCCATACTTGCTTTCAAGACTGTCTTTGACTACACCAAATCTGTCGATAAGGCTGCAATTAAACCAGTTATTGTCCCAGAATTTTATATCACAACCATCTCCCACTTTCCATTTACTTCCTTGTCTGATGAAATTTCTGCTCTTCACTAAATTATTCCAAAAAATGGAACCATAAGGAAGATGCTCATCTTGAAGAAAAGAAAAGACTGCTTGTTGATTAAGGTATTTAGCCTTAATTAATTCTATCCAGGGTTGCTTCTCAGAAAGCATTCTCCAGCCCATTTTCACAATAAGAGCCTCATTCATTTTCTTTATGTCTTTTATGCCCAGGCCCCCTATAGATTTTGGAGTACAACCCTTATCCCAAGCAACTAAGTGATATTTAAACTTCTCCTCCATGCCCTGCCATAAGAAGTTTTTCTGAATCCTCTCAATTCTTTCTCTGAAGATAGAAGGGATCTTATATAGAGACATGATAATAAATTATATTAAACACATACACTTTTACACATTTCATATTTTACAAAAATCACATTCTCTATTGTCTACTTTTCACAATAATTGCTAGTATGAAATCTATTATATGTAATCAAATATAGTAATATTTAATAATCAAAACAATCCTTCTTATATAAAAAAAAAATCACATTTAAAAAAAATCACACTCCCTACTTTGTACTTCATAAAGTCAATTTTCCCCTAATCTAAAATATCATAAGTCCTAAATCAAAACTAGTGAGGATTTGCTAATGGATAAGATTCACACATGTTCATGGTTTAGTGCCACATTGTTTAAGATTCATGACCATTTATTTATAAATTAAAACATGGATTTGTATAGGGATTTGAGAAGAGAGAGTGTCACGAGACTCAGAAATTTCATATACATATATCTATATAATTTTAAAGGTAAATCACCAAGTTGATCTTGTATGATTTTAGGGTGCTTAGTAGGAACTAGTTTTAAGGCTTAAAATCTTCCCAAAGTTTGCATATGATTGAGACAATTGGCATAATACATTATGATTGAGTTGTTGAATTCAGACCATAATAGGATGACACATGACTCAAATTTTTTTGCTAAGGTTACAAGGTCTAATGCATAAATTCTTATACTCGACATTGACTGAGAAACTAGCCATAAGGAGGACATGTGTCACAAAGTCAGGTGGTTAGATGTTAAGAAAACCAAAGTGAGCATGGTTAGTGGAGATGAATTCTGAGAATGAGATTTCTAGAATGTTGACACTTGTCAATGGTCCTAAATCTTGGTTTTGGTATGGACATGAATAGACTAATGACAAGTGGTAATGGTTGCATGTAATTAGATGTCGTAAAATTAGATGTTACAACAATATGGTTTCTATACATAAAAACCCAAGATTCTACCATGATGAGAAATCCCCAAGGCTTAGATCTTTTTAGTTTCATAGTTCATGGGATGCAAGGCATATAAATACATGACAAGTGGATCAATGGGAATTTATTGTGTATTTTAGAAAATAAATTGTGAAATATACAAATATAGGAGGTTGTTTAGAGGTCAACAAGTGAACTAATTAAAAATGGCTACACATTATCTCTCTCTTTACTACATGGAGCATATAAAGTTCCTGATACTTTTAACATTGTATCAATAGGTCCTATTATAGTTTTATTCCATGAGATAACAATTTAACAGAGTATATAATTTGAGTAGAGTGTTTTCATTATTCTTTTTATCATTACACACACACCCCAAAGTCGTGATTTAGAGGTTAAACACAAATACCAATGAGATATAATAAATTAAACACATAATCATGTTAATACAAAGATCATCCAAATTACATTATAGATAAATTAAAATGATATAAAAAGTGGAATACATATCTTTTGTTTTGTATTAATTAACTCCAATTATCTCTTGTGTTTATGAGATCAATCAGCTCGAGTTATGATTTCTTATATATGGAGGATAAATATCACATAATCATACCTTTCCCTAGTTATGAATCATATAAGGTTGTACTATATACCCTAATCAAGATACACAAGATGCATCTCTCCAAAATCCCACGACCTACTTTCAGATTTCCACATGCAAGATGTCTATAAATTTATTACAATCTAGTGTGCTCATAAGTATGATGACTATTTTATAAAATCATTGCTCGCCTTTGATAGGATTTCCCCCCAGGTAATTAAATACTAACACACATATTCATAATGATTTAGTTTATTAAAATCCCATTAATTGGGTCCAATATAATATTTTTACTCCCTTTTAACAAGGATCATTGCATTACATTTCCTTTTAAAGGGCATTCATTCATTTATACTCCTTTTAACAAAGGTCAACAATAAATTATTTCTTTTCATCTCTTATCTCTGTCAATTATTTATAATGGGGATTTTGTCATATAGCATTTCTCCCCCTCATTGAACCAGTTATTGCCCTCATTAGCTCAAGGTTTCTCTAAAAAATAAGATGATTAGTGAAAATAGGAAATGGATATTTTTCAAGAATATAATCTTCTCTTTCCTATGTAGCACTATTGACATAATAGAAAATCCATTTACTTTCACTTCTTTAATTTCTCTATTTCTTAAATGTATAATATTGTATCTATGATTTCTTCTAGTTTTATTTTGAATGTAAAATGAGGTTCTACAATTATGTTTTCTAATCAATAATGGGTTCAACATTAAAAACATAATTCTTTAGTAAACTAACATGAAAAACATTATGGATTCTAAATAATTCAAGAAGTAAAGTAAGTCAATATGCCAATTCTCTTATCATTTCCAAAACTTCAAAGAGATTGTAGAAGTGAGGTACTAACTTAGCATATTTTCCAAGTTTTAAGGAAATACACTTAGGATTTACCCTAATAAAAAACTATCGGGGATTACTCTAAGATCTTTGGATCAAGAAAATGCACCAGATCAATGTAAGTATGAGTCAAACAAGTACACAACGCAACTGTAAGTTGATTTAAATCAAATAAACATGAATAAAGTAATCAAAAATCATCCAACACACTCCATGAAATACCTCATAAATGAATATGTACAAATAGGAGAGTGAATGTGTAACTCCTCCATGAATAATAGATAGAGATCCTAGAATAGGTGGTCAAAGAGTAACTCCCACTAGATAATAATGATGATAAAGTATAACTCCCTATGACTAAGTACACCTAAGCACGCTAACTCCTCAAGTGAAGGAATAATCCATGTGTAGGGATAATTCACAATAACCAAAATATGAGGAAAATAATATCCTTCTATAACAGCCCCTCCCCCCCATAAGCATAACTTAGGTGCGTAAAAGAAATGGGTCCTAAAAACAACGCCATATGAGGTACCAAAGTACAATGAAACTCTCATAAATTGGAGAAAAGGAGAAAAAACCCATAGGAAAAAAACTCCCCCCAAGAAATAAAATATGAAGAGAGGGATAAAAAATCCCCACTACAAGCTACAACTACTTGCAACCACCCTGTATCCCGCAAAGGAGATCTCTAGAGTGAATTTGGATTAGAAGTAAATGTAATGAAGAATGGATCAACCTAGAATAATGAATATTCCCACCAATTGCTTAATACATCTCCAACCAAGGTGTGGTTCTTATTTAAGGAACTATGTTCCTCATGCATGGTAGATGAGCCAATTGATCCATGTAATGATAGTACATCAAAAGAAGAGGTGAATAAATAATGCAAATTTCCCTGTAACTATGTACTACACTTATTAATGTTTGATGATTCATGGATCAATATAAACTATTCCCTGCAATGTTTAAAGTGGATTGTAAGTAGATGGATCAAGAAATAATTCCTCAATATCTTAAAGGTGATAAGGAGATGGTGGAAGTGTTTCCTCATCACTATTGTATTCATCTGAGCTACAAGAGGAGTCCTCAACATCAAATATGTTCATAGGATCCTAAATTACATCAAGTCTAGGTGATTATGATGAAGAAGAATCTATTTAACCCTTAAAATTTAGGTCAATTTAATTATGTGTAGAATAGATTATAGTTGATTACAGATCTTACAAAGATGTTACAATATAAATATTAACTTAGAATTATAACTCAAATCATTTAAAAATTATTAAAATACACCAATCAACCTAACATGTAATCAAAAGCACAAAATAAATGCATATAAGCATTTAGCTGATTTTAGATGATTGTTGAAGAGATATGGGATTGTGCAATGGTAAAAATAGGAGATCTAAACTTAAATAACCTTCACAATGGAGTCTAGAACAGTGAATCAACCTGGGGAAGGGTTATACTAAACTACTATAACCATATTGTATGGTCCTGACCATGTTTTATGGTCTTGGACCTGCTCTTCTCTGGCTCATAAATTTTTTTGTGATGATTGCCTGCTTACATTTATTTTTCGCTGTCAAACCCTAATTGTCACACATGCAATGAGGCTCTTTGAATAGAATAATCATTATCTCAAATCCTAGCCATGGATGAAGAGTCCTACAAAATAAACATGGTCACCCATGTGTATCACCAACGTTGGCACTACTTCGAAGAGGCCTCAAACTACATGTCATTCTCCACCTAGCATGTGATATTTAGATGGAGCAATCAGATTTGACAATTGCTTTGACCTTGCTTGCTTTGACTTAGCTCTTGTTAAAACACTTGGAGATAGGATGTTTTAAGTACTTGTGGAAGAGATTTATGGCCTGTCTTGACTTGGTTTGTATCTTCAAACTTGATGTGGGTGTTTCCCTAATGACTTGTAGATGTGATACTCCAATATTCAGGGAGCTTTTGGATGCCTTTTGCAAGTTTTTGAAGTGAGTGCTTCTAATGTATTTCCTTAAGAGTTACAGGTTATCAAATGAGGTAGTGTTTACTCACTTATATAGGGTTATGTAGATGATTTATCTAAGAAAGGATGACCCAAATGAAGTATAATACCTAACAAAATATATCAATTTGAAAGAAAAGTTGGAAGACATGTCGGTCAAGACCGTACAAGCAGGTCAAGACCATATGTATGGTTCTGACCAAACTATATGGTCCTAATCGGGAGTAGGGAATGTGCCAAATAAAGTTTCGAGCTAGTAAATTGATGTTTCTCTATTGATTTTGTGCATTGTATTATTCAGAATGTGTTGACATGTCAGTGTGTAAGGATAAACAAGTTAAATAATGGACCTCATAAAGTGTTAAGTGGGAATGGAGAATTTGTATTTATCATAGCAAGAGTGCATAATCAAATCAAGAGTTGCCAAAGTGAAAATCACCAAATTTGAGTGTCTATAATATTTGATCCCCCCTTGAAATACGAATGATCAAAATTTATGCATTTTATGCTTCACAACAAATTCTACATCATCAGTGTTTAAATGGCCCATATTGGCCCAATGGTCTTGCCCATGTTATGTTGTACAATTAGTGAAGGTGTTGTAGCTATGTTTGTTGTACAATGTAATGCCTATCAGATGTTATAACCTGCACAATCCACATAGTATTAGTCATAATATCTCATCAACATATTTTTTTACAAGCATATACTCTTGTGTACTTTATTAGTCTTTTCCAATCAAACCCCCTTTTATATTTTTTTAAATGATAAAACAAGAAGTTCATAGTTGGGGAACTCACTTGTAAATATGAAAATATAGGTATGATGAAGGAAAATACAAATATGTGGCCATTCCATCGTTGCAAAACTTATGTAAAATACAGAATAGACTAATAAACAAAACTACGCTAGGACAAAAATAAATGTGTCCTTGCATGTATGTCCCTATTTACTTTCTAGGAAAAATACCAGTGTAGTATGAGATGAAATCTCTAACTATGAAGCATTCAGTCCCATCGTTGCATTCATCTAATGACACCACCATTGAGCTCACACTTTTGTACCCATATTTAGCACCATAACATCATTTCAGATTGAGGACCACTATAAAATTTAAAGAGAAAAGCTACTACCAACATTCTTCCACTATACCAACCAACTGATTACTGCCACCACACATAAATGTAGATATCCATTCAAAGTGTGCCCATGTTAAACTCAGGACAGGACACATATGCCCCCAATAATTCTCACAACTAAGGGGGACAACTGACTCGCCAGTGTAGAAGAAGGCATGACCCCTTGCCTTATTTCCCTATCCCGATATGAAGGAACCAATAGGGGAATGTGCACCCACTCCCATACACCAACTTGTACACATAGGTGAACCACCCCAAACCTGAACAACCTTTTTCTTTTGTTGAGAAAGGCTATTTTCTATAAGGACCCATTTTATCCCTGGTCAAGAATGTTTAAGTATCCAAGACCATACCGTATGTCTCCCAACTCAAAATGTACAATTTGGTACACCCTGTTACTATCCTCATCCACAAATTAATGAGATAGGACTAGATTTGTGGGAAGGACTATGTACCCTATTTTCATGATCTTAACATGACATCTCATTTCCCTATATCCATGTTCTATGGATGTTGAAAATGTAGAATAGCCCCATATAGATGCCCCCTCTCTTGAGGCATTATTCAAAAACCATGTTGAGCCATGTGGCTTTACAATAAATAGGTTTGTCCTGATGAACACAGTTGTTTTCTAGAATAAATAATGACAACCTTGTTTACAACCTACAAATGGTTTTCTTTGGCCAATTTACAAGGCTCTGTACCTATGACAAAGGAAAGATGTTAAGTGTAGTGACCAAACTATTCCCTGTCACACTATTCAAATTTCTAGTCTCTAAAGATACTGATATTCGGACCTCCCAATAAATAAATAAGACCTCCATGTTTACAGGATCTCACCCAGAATAGTCATCAATACATCCAATTGACAAATTCGGTCATACAAATTCTTGTGCAATAGGCTTTTGGTCCCTATAAGAAATTCAATCATCTCCATTTTGTCACAAGACAAATAAAGAGTTAGGTGTTATGTATTCAATACTTTGTTTGGCTCTTTCAAAGGAAGTATAGGCATGACACCAAGGAAACACTCTTTTTACCCATAGTGATGGTGAAAATAAAAAAATGAAGGCACGTGATTGCCAAAAGCTAGTTTATAACAAAAAAGTAATCACTAGTAGACATCCAGCATGTATGCACTTCACCCTGATGATATGTATCTAGTCACCAACATCCACTTGGGATTTTGAGAACACATATCCTCTCTCAATACTATCAATCTTGTACACATGTCATTAGCCATGTTACTTCTCGATGAAAGTAATAAGTGCACTACACACACTTAGGCACACATTTTCACTGAGAATTGAGTGTAAATTAACTCTTGTAAGCCATGATAATTTATCTCAAATTCTCATGTAGAGCCAACCCATAGAAGATAACTTACAACCCAAATAGACCAGGCAAAATGCTACTCTATACCACTAAATGGAAATAAACATAAATGCCAAGAGGCGAAAGATCTTAATGATTGATGAATTAAGGAAAAATTATCACTAAATTTTCCTTCACCCACCACCATACATATGAAAAGGCTATCGCTATTAGGCTTGTCCCTTATCAGTGGCAGGTAAAAGTCCTATTCACTCCTTCAAACTTATCATGGGGAAATAGAAAGGGTATCCTTATTCTATCTTCAAAACAGATTGACTGGTTATGTAGTGTTGTCTTTACCATCTTACAGGGTACAAAGTCTAGGAGACAAAAAGTAGATTGATGATGGACAACTAAGATCTCTTCCAAGAAAAATTGGTGGAAGGATACTCTTTTAACCTTGGCACTAAGACGAAGGAGGTCAATCTATTCACTGTATTTGATACCATCGCCTAGTAAAAATGTCTTGAAATAGAATATCCTTCATTGAAAAAACATATCACACTAATAAAGGGTTAAACAAGCTTAACCCCAAGACAACAAGGTATAGAAACCCAACCAACGAGAGAAACAAAAACTACATAACTAAACCAAAAAATAGAGACAGTTCACCAAAAAACCTCCTAAAGTTTAGGAGCAACACCATTAATTTTTCTTTTGATTCTTGGAGGGTTTGGCCTCCATGGTCTCAGTCTCCTTGTTGTGCTTGAGTTGTAGCTTCTTCTGAGGTGGCTCCTCCTCTTCATCTCCCACAACATCCTCCTCTGTCTCATCCTCATCCTCCTCTTCTTCATCAGAGCTGGTGACCCTGGAATATTTTCTTTTCCTCTGCTCCTCTTCAACCGCTTCCAACCAAACCCTCATATCCCAAACAAGTTTATCCAGACCATTGATTTCCCCCCTAATATTCTTCTGGGCCAAGAAAATTTGTTTGGTGGCTTCGATGCTGTCAATCATACCATTCCTAACCATTGAATTCACCTCCTCCATGACCTGAACCACAGTCTCCAAGTACTGCACTTTTTTCTTCAAGTCCTCGTAGCTTTGCCCAGCTTCTAAGATCATTTTTCCTTTACCTTTCGAGGACCCAACTTCCTGACTCTCTGAGCCCACCACATTCTTCCCCTCCTCACCTCTGTTATGGCCCAATTTTCCCTCATGCATCTTAGTAAGACATTCAGCCAGAGTGATATCCTCCTCCTCCTCGGTTAGGGGCATGGGTTTTTCTGGCACAGGTTTACCATTTTGAAACAGAAGGAGAATGAGCCCCTCATGAATAGGGGTATCCACCTTACCCCGCTGAAAATATTTCACAGAGGTAGTCAAAGACATGAACAAAAAGAAAGGGATACTTAACATTTTCTTGTGCCTGAACATATTCAGGAGAGATAAGTGATGAGTGTAAATCTTACGATACTTTCCTTCCAAAGTTAAATACTTCATAATGTGAAGGAAAACCTCCCTCCACACACCAGGGATGCAGGACTGAGAAATTCCATCAGTGAAGTAATGCACCTTTTCCTTTCCAATGAAAAAGGTGTTAATTTCATGCTCATGTCTATTCCTGTCCTTAAATTTTTTTAGGCCATCCATATCCATACCAGTAATCCGGGAAATGGCTTCCTCTGAGGTCTCAATTTCCATACCCCTGACCACCACCTTACCATCCTTCCATGCCAAGCCAAACTCCCTGGTTAACGAGGGATCGTGCCCTTGCAACTTTATGATATACTTTCTGAATCCCCCAACCCGGAGCATGTGCCACATAGAAGGGTCGTCCACAATATTGCCATGGCTAGATGGTTCCACCCTAACTCTGTCTCCTCTCATGGTTGCCAAAATATTTTCCAGAATCCCAACTAGACAGTTCTTGCAAATTTTAGTGTTAAAATGACCTTTCCAAAGTGAAATAAAGCCAAACACGAGCTTGTTGTTTTGAAAAATGGGCCAATTTTCCTCGCTCGCGTGGACGGTAGTGAAATTATTATGATTTTTCATGGTGTGTAATGTCATTAATTGGCATGGGGATGATGTCACCTTTATGCCAGACTTTGAAATCATTATAATGTACCCCCTCATTAGCAAGCCTATCCACACATGTGTTACCAAGGTGAGGAGTATGTTTGATGATGAAAGAATCAAAACCTTTAAGATGCTCCTTAATATCAAAAATAATGTTACCCAAAGCCCAATTGTGGTAATTATCCTTTTTAATGGCATTGATAATGAGAAGAGAGTCCCCCTCTATTAAAATATATTTGATACCTCTTTCCTTAGCTAGGCTAACACCCCAGAGCAGCACACGAGCCTCTGCCACATTGTTGCTTTGAATACCCAAAGGCCCAACATAGGCAAGGATCCAGTCACCTTCATGATCTCTGATAATGCCACCTCCCCCTGCCATGCCAGGATTACCTTTCGAAGCCCCATCAAAATTGAGTTTGACCCTACCTCTTTCCGGTTTGGACCACTTGATATGAATAGAAGGAAAGACCACTTGAGGAGGACTATAGGAAAACTGTTTGAGGACTTCCTCTTCCTTGCTAGAACAAGCCTTTTTAATCTTACCTTTGAAAAGTTTGGAATTTTCTTTAATAGAGGAAATCAAACAAGCACTGACCTTTCTAATGTTAGCTTTCTGATTTCTGAAGATGAGGGCATTCCTTTCCTTCCATAAGCACCAGAAGAAATGGGGAAGGGCCATCTTCCATGTAGCAATAAGAAAGGGAAACTTGAAAGGGCATTCCCATTGCAAACAACAATCCTCAATGGAATTAGGAAGAATCCACTGCACTTGGAACAGATCCATCACCTTAGTTAAGACCTGCTTGAGAGAAGGGGCACGAGATGAAAAGGTGGTTGACACTTTCCTCCTCTCTGTTACAAAGGACACACCTGTTAGGTAAAGCCATTCCCCATTTCCTCAAGTTATCAACAGTGAGGATTTTGTTTTGTACGACCAACTAGAAGAAAATTTTGACTTTAGGTAGAATATATTTTACCAAAGTCTACCCCAATAGTCCTTTTGAATAGAATCCTTGAAATTAAGGTAGTAGGTAGATTTAACAGAATAATTTCCCGAGTCCTCTTCCTTCCAAAAAATAGAGTCCTCATGTTGTTGAAACCTCGGGATATAGAAACTCTGTAATTTAAGGTTGAGAGCAGAAAAGGAGAGCCTGTCCCCGATGAAATTAGGGGGTGGATTCAAAGCCTCCCAAATGATATCATCATTAGAAAAAATCCAATAGTCTTTAACCCACACTTTTCCCCTGTCTTCAAAAAATTGTGCCACAGATCTCCAAGGCTCTTCCTCCGCAAGTGGTTTCTCAGACAACCAACAATCCCTCCAGAAGTGAATCATGTTTCCTTTCCCAATATTCCATTTAATACCCCTGCTCAGAATCTCCCTAGAAGAAAGAAAATATTTCCAGAAAAAAGAACCACAAGGGAGATTGTCAAGCAGGAAAAAAGTCTCTATTCTGCCAACATTCCCTAAATATTTCCTTTTGATGATGTCAGTCCATAGACCATCTTCCTTTATCACTCTCCATCCCACTTTGGCCACAAGGGCCTCATTCATGTATCTCATATTCTTCAAGCCCAGACCACCACATTCCTTGGGTCTAGTAACTTTATCCCAGGCCACAAGAGGGAATTTGAACTTCTCCTCCGCCCCAGCCCACAGGAACCTTTTCTGAATTTTTTCCAGCGCCTCCAAGATCTTAACCGGTAACCTGAAAAGAGACATAACATAAATGGGAATGCCTTGGAGAGAACTTTGGAGCAATTGAATTTTTCCAGCTTGAGTAAGGAGGATACCCTTCCAGGTAGCCAGTTTCCTATTTACTCTCTCTAGCAAATTATTCCATATTGAAAGATTGACTTCTTATGAATGAGAGGCATTCCCAGGTAGGTATTCGGGAAAGTCTTAATCTTGCAGCCAAGGATATGGGCAAGTCTCACTTGAAACTGCCCGTCCACATTAATGAAAAAAATAGCACTTTTGTGGAAATTGACAAGTTGACCTGAGACATTCTCATATTCATTCAGAACACTCTTGAAAATAGAGGCTTCCTGAATAGAAACTTTTCCCATCAGAAAGTTGTCATCCACAAATTGATTGAGACAGATGGGAGGAAGACCATTAGAAATTTTGAGTCCCTACAAAAGATTAAGGGAAACAACCTGATTGCACAGTCTACTTAAAGACTCTGCCATAATAATATAAAGGAAAGGGGAGAGGGGGTCACCTTGTCTAAGCCCCCTCCCAGCTCGAAAGAAACCTTCAGGTTTTCCATTAATAATGACAGAGAAAACTGGAAATAGAAATACAGACCAAAATCATGTTAATAAAGAACTCATCAAAACCAACCTTGATCAAGATGGCCCGAAGAAAGGCCCATGAAACCTTGTCATAGGATTTGTGCATATCAAGCTTAACAAACATAGCAGATCTTCCCAAATTTTCAATGGAATGAATGGCCTCTTGGATAACCACAATGTTGTCCAGAATTTGTCTGTCAGGAACAAAGGTGCCTTGATTAGGAGAGATGAAATTTGCAAGCACTTTCCTGAGCCTGAAAGCAATGATTTTGGTAAGCAATTTGTAGCTAGTATTGCAAAGGCTAATGGGCCTGAAATATTTAACATCCTTGGCCCCTATCATCTTGGGAATGAGGACCATGAAAGTATTGTTAGTTTGTTTTAGGAGCTGCCCATTACTGAATAATTATTGAACCATCTCAATAACCTCTTTCTTAATCACCTCCCAGAATTGTTGGAAAAAAATGTTGGGAAACCATCTGGCCCAGGAGATTTATCTGGTTCCATATCAAAAATAGGAAATTTGATCTCTTCCTCCCCCGAAATAAGAAAGAGCTCTATGTTTTCCTATTGTGAGATAACATTCTGGAAGAGACCTAGAACCTTGTCCCATGATGTCTTATTCGGCTCTATCCCAAGAAGAAAGAGATCCTTGAAGTAATTAATAACAATTTCATTGATTTCCTTTTCATTAGCAGTAAGTTTTCCATCAGTTTTCCTGATTTCCTTGATCTTGAGTTGATTGGTTCTGGAAGTAGTAGAGAAATGAAAGAACTTGGTGTTTCTATCGCCCTCCTTTAGCCATTTAACTCTATATTTTTCTTCCAGTACACTTCCTCTTTGGCGAGGATATCATGATATTCTATGAGAAGAGTCTTCTCTTGGCTTTTTAGGGCCTGGTTAAGGCCATCCTCCTCCACCAGCTCCTCTATAGTTCATAGATCCTCCTTAATTTTTCTTTTAGCATGTAAAATATTCCCAAAAGTCTCCTTATTCCAAATTTTTAGGTTATTTTTGACATGCTTCAGCTTGAAACTTAATTTGAACATCGGTACCCCATGGACAAGAACATCCCACCATTCTTTCATTCTCTTGAGAATGAATGGATGTTGGAGCCACATTTTCTCAAATCTTAAAGGTTTGGCTTTTTTGGGAATAGTCATGCCCAAATTGAGGAGGATCAGATTATGGTCAGACCTGATTCTGGGAAAAGTGGACAGAGAATAGAGTTGGTTAATCATACAAATATGGCTCACAAAAAACCTATCCAATCTGATCTGGATGAGATCTTGACCAGTTATTCTATTAGCCCAAGTGAATTTAGAACCCCCTAACTCTAGATCAAACAAATCATTACTCATCAAAAAATTTCCAAATCATCCATACTATCAGTATAAGAGATGGTTCCCCCTTTTTTTCCTCAGGAGAAAAGGGGGTGTTGAAATCTCCCCCCACAATCCAATCACAGTCCTTAAACAAAAGCCTGAAACTTGAAAGCTCCCCCCAGAGTTTCCTTCTTCCAACAACAGAGTTGGGGGCATAGATATTTGACACAATCCAGGTTTTATTAGAGGAAAAATCAGTGAAACTCATGGCTAGATGGTTAACTGAGGACAAAATCACCTCACCTTTCACCATAAGAGGATTCCAGAGAGTGGCAATGCCACCTGAAGCCCCTTCTGAGTTGACACCAGCCCAGAGACCATATTTCCAAACCGTCCTACTAATAGCTTTAAATATTTCAGTACTCATTTTAGTTTCTTGAATCATCAAAATGTCAGGTTTATATTTGTTCCTAAGATCCTTCACAATTCTATGCTTGCTAGGGTTATTCAACCCCCTTATGTTCCATGATAGCATAATCATTTATTTTTATTTGTATGTGAGAACCTAAGGGGTTTCTATAACCCTTTATCCATTTATTTCTTTGTCGAGGTCTCCCTCTTTTCCTTGTTAGTTTTTCATCCTTTTGGAGTCGAATCTTTACCAACATCCACTCTGTAGTTTCTCCTTGTTATAGGCTTAGTCCCCATGATTGGGGTGGCTGGAGAAGACCCTGGCTCTACTGTATCCTGGAAAATACCCCCCATCAATAGGTCAAAATAATTTGAAGTTGAGATACCAACATCTTGCATCTGCCCAAAGGAGCTTTGCCCAATCGAAGATACCTCCTCCAGGGAAGGCCCCAGAGCCATTGCCAAAGCATAATTTCCTTCTGATTCTGATAAATACTCTGCTTCCTTCATTTTTGGTTCTGGTGATAAAAATACCTCTTCATCCTCCTTGTCAATCTCTACTTTATCCCTTTCTTCCTTGTTGCTTGGAGCCCCCTCAATAGGTTCTTTTGCTTGCGTCTCTCGGACAACTGTCTCCTTTGGTACTTCTTGCTCTGCCTCATTGCCAGAGCTAATGATTCTTCCATTTTTCCCCACCTTCCTCCATTCTACATTGTCTTTATTGTTACCCACAGGGGGAGGCTTTGGTCTTGTTTCTTGATTTTTTCTATTTGTTGGACATCCTCTATGATCATGCCCAATGGTTTTGCATTTGCTACAAGCAAAAGGGGACAGTTCATACTCAAATATCTGCACCCAATCCCCAAATTTTGAAAACAACTTGATATTTCCTTCCAATAAAGCTTCTTGTTTCATATTGACACATAATCTCACATGGGTTAACTTGGTTCTAGATTTAGTAACCGGATCTATCGCTATCGGTGAACCTAGACTTTTAGTAATGCCAATCAGGATCTCTAGTTCCCAAAACTCAAGAGGTAGACTCGAAAGATTCACCCAAATAGGATATTCAGTAACAATTTTTTCAAAGGGATTGAAATTTGGTTCCCATTTTTGAACCACAACATGGGAATTTCCAATAAACCAAGGACCTTCAGCTAAAATTCTAGTATCATGTTCTTTGCTAGGTAAAGATATTAAAAAGAAACCATTCGCATAAGCAGTTACCTCAATAGATCCATTGGGAGCCCATCTTCTCTTGGCCCAGCCACGGAAGAGATCAATGTTGGGCCAAGAACCCAGACATTTAGCTAACAAAGATCCTTCCATATTTTCCTTAGCTATGTCCAAAAGAGATTCTGGTATTTTAAGGGACACACATCCCTTCTCTTTGGAAGGCACCAACCCTTCCAAAGCATTTTTGTCCAATGTTTTCTTGAACATCCTTTCTACCCACATGGCCTCCACCACAGTCTCCGCTCTTTCGTCCTTACCTAAAAAATGCATGTGCTCTTGTCCGACTGACAAGTGAGGCTCCTAAGGACCTTTTCATTAAAAAAAAACTATTGAACACTTGCAAACATTCTAGATGAATTCAAGCAATCAATTGAACACAAACTTATGTTACACATAATCACTACAATTGTTGATGTTTTCAAAACTAGTTTTGTAGATACTTAAATAAAAGGTGCAAGAGCATGAGAAAAGTTTTTAAAGAGCACAACCAAGAGAATAATCATCACTTTTATAGACTTATCTACATTTTTATAAAATATTTATACACTCCACACATCGTTAAGAAAGAAAAAATAAATTTAAAAAAGTTAATTCCAAATTAATTAATTAAACAATATTTATATTTATATATGTTTAATTTGACCATGTTAATTGTGTTTTAATATTTATGTCATAATTTTACTTATAATCCACTTATCCATAATACAACTTTAGTAAAAATTACATGGTTTCAAATGCCATAGTGGTCAAACATATAAATTTTAAAGAAAGTAAAAATATATATGGAAGGTAGATAAACATATGAAATAGGTAAAACATATACCTTTTAAATAAAATTAAAATATATTTACTATTTAGCCCATACCTATTTTTTTAATAAATTAATTTTGTTGATACACTTTTTTAAAATGAAGGTAAAAGGGTTTTAAGATTGTAATATTCATAGATAACCAAAAACAAGAGTACATAGTGTAAGGTGAATTGGTTATTGTTTTAAAATAAATGACATTAAATTGATTTAAAGTAATTATGTCAAAATTAATGTCAGGTAATCTGGACACAAAAGCTTCTTTTCGACCGAAGTTAGGTAATCTGAATACACTTTCAACAAGAAGGATGCAGAAGAAACGTATTGCATATTGTTCCAATCCCTAATATATAACAAACCCCCTGCACAGAAGCAAGTACCAATCATTAATTACAGTAAAATTTCAAGTAAATTTAATTTTCAGCCATGTTAATTATGTGTTGTCCACATAAGAAAAGGTAGTATGTATTATATGACATTTACGGTGAGTAATATCAACGTTAGAACCAAGTGGGTTTTCTTGAGGTGAGCATAGAGGAAGAACTCCACCTTGGATTGATACTTCTGCATAATAGAAGAGTACTTACCACCTTCACCTTGCATCAATACCTTATAGTTGACAAGAAGATGTGTTAAAATTTAATTAGTTTGGTATAAATTGTAACACTTAAACAACAACCCAAGATTACATAAATCTAATGCAAAGCAAGTTTCTTGTGAAGTGTACTATACTGTTTTAGTACCTTGGGTACTAAGACTTGCAAGCCTGCATATTTGACATCCCAATTGAATTATGTCATTTCTCATGAAGTACCTCCTACATATTCAACATTATCAGCAATATACTTTACATATTACTCATCCCCTGTGACCAAGTACATCCATAAGGCAGCCCAAAACAACTTAACCTCATCAACACCATCAATAAATTTCAGTAATATTTCAATTACAGAGCCACTTCTTGAGGAATAAAATGATCTTAAAATATCTAGTGATTATTTATTCCCAATCCCATAGTCACTTACTCAAGAGTAGTACTTCCCAACAATGTTGATGCTTGTATCGTATTTACCTCTATATTTATCAGCAAAAGCAAACAACTGTATATAGAAAAACAGAGGCAGGGCTGCAATTTGTTAGATTGATGCATATTGAGAAATAACAATTGTATATAGAACAAAAAAAACCAATGGCGCAGTTTGTTAGATTGATGCATATTGAGCAATGAATAGCACATGAGTTCTAGTGGAAGTCGAATTCTGAGAGTTACCTGCTTGACATGTTGGAGGAGCAAATTGGAGTAGGCAGGATTTGATTTGTGAAATACAATTGAAGTAAATGCCATTGCAGCCGCAGTTTCACCTGTTAGATCAGACCAAGGATTAGCAGCATCGACTTGGTATGCCTGCCTTGAAGTTCCCATGTCCTCTGGCCTCTGCCAGTAGTAGTGATCTGTGTCTCCATCTCCAACCTGAAATTCCCATTAACATGCATTCTCTCATTTTAATCCATTGTCATAATAAATCCTATAACTAGGCTATAACATAGTAATTGTTTTTTTCTAATGAAACAATGTTAAAATACATGCACAAAACAAGCTACAGGGAACATGCCCAGGACATCACTAAACCATTTTAGGGATGTCACAGCATCCCCTACATCCAGAAGTACCTGAAATGTTCCCCAAAAGTCAGGGAAAGTGTTGGAGGATGGGCAACTTAAACAATAGTTGTTTCAACATAGGAAGCTGAAATTAGCAATTAATTTGTTTCAAGTTGTTATGTTTCAATGGAAAATAAATCTCAGGAAGCCATTAAAAAAGAGTTTATTTTTGGTAAAGAAGAACAACATGTGTAAACTACAAATTCATTCAAAGGCTATAATTTTCAATATGTTGGCAATTTAAGAAAAGAGTACTTCACATCAATCTGAGGGTTTCTCAGGCCCTTCAAAACACATCATGTTCAATAGCCACAAGGAGAATATTAATCATCCACTAGTTACTTGTGACTTTTCGGGTTCAATAAACCGGTACACCAAGCAACATCGATGGAGTACTCTAAAAGGCTTGATAAGGAAGCAGTGAGCTTCTTACTGGTTTAGAAGACTACTTCAGCTTGAATGAGGACTACACGACAGTCATTAGAATATACATACAAAATAAAATTGCAATGCCCTGGGCAATATATGCAGAATGAAATGGAATATTTTACAGTGACAACAAGATTAAAGAAAACTTAACAATGAAGTGTAAAGCCTCCACAAAGTCAATCTAATGAGGAAAGCTGAGAAGAAGGAAAAATTGTCATAGGGTGTGTATCTTTCCAGAAAATCATGCTTAAACGGAACTTAAATGGGTCTGAAATAGGGAACACAAGTATTGTTGGGCCATGAGGTGTTTACAATGTCCATCTTGTTATTATCATTTTTCTCTCCCTAGACTTAAACGAATAATATTAATAACAGAGAAGAAATTGACGCATTACTAGACAAGATTTTAAATTGCCCGGAAAAATATGACAATTTGAGAGTGGAATGGGACTCATCGAACATAGTTCATGTAGTGAGGAAATGATTGATAATTGGCAGTTGCAGGACATCCTTGATAAAATCTTGAGACTTTGTAGGTCATTTTCTGGACTTCATATCACGCAAAAAGAAATAAAATAGAAATTTTGCAGGCTTGGGAGTTAAACTTCTTATTAGAGTAGAAGATTTTATGGTATAATTTGTGATGGTAATTAAAAGTGGATTGTGGTAGAAAGTCAAACCAGCAATTGGCTCAAACATGGAGTAGCTTTCAAACAAAGTAGCTCATAAACAACAATAAGAAATTAGGGGCACTAATAGGCCCAAATTGAAGTAGTAAAACTTCATCCTTGATGAGATTAAATCAAAAAAAAATTACCATTTACTATCAATGGTGGAAAATTCAAGACATAGCATCCAATTGGTGAACCCCACACTTTGCAGGAGATGACAATCTTGACTTGTCAGGAAACAACAAGAAAAGGTATAATGTTAAGTCTGGATATTGCTCCAAGAATTGGAAATACATATTGAAATTTGGTGGTCTTCAAAAGATGTAATTTTTGATTGGTGGGCAATTAATTGAAGGTGGATTGTGGTAGAAAGTCAGAGAAACAATTGGCTCAAACATGGAGTAGATTTCAAAACAAAGTGCTCATAAACAACAATAAGAAATTAGGGGCACTGATAGGCCCAAATTGAAGCAGTAGAACTTCATCCTTATGAGATTAAATTAAAAAAAAATTACCATTTATTATCAATGGTGGAAAATTCAGGAGATACCATCTAATTGGTGAACCCCACACAAGGTTCATTTTAAGACCCCTCCTCTGAAAAATTATTATAGAATGGGTAGCGAATCTCTGAAAAAGTGATTCACAGAAAAGGCGAATTTGTAGTGTATATATATATACTGTGTATCAAATAATATATTTTCTAATTCTAAAGAAATTTATAAAATAGTATTATTATGTGGATGGACATGACTTATAATGATATTTGACGAGGAATGTAATAATATAAATTGTCAATAAAAATAGTAAAATTTGAAGTGGTGATTTAAATTTAATATATGGATTATATTTTATACTTTTGAGTTTATTTTTTGAAGTCTATTCATTATTTTCTCAAATAAAATGAATGTCAAGTATTAATACAATTAGATTATTTTCTAAGAAGGTAATAGAATTGCTAACATGATGTGCATAAAATCTACGATAAAAATAGTATAATTATATAGATATTTTTTAATTATAAATATATTTATTTTAGATATCTCTACTAATATATTATATGAAGATACTATATATAAACACTTTGTTTCAAACAAGAGCCGCGAAGCGGCCACTTCCTGCCACATAGATTGTATGATGTTTGAATTGTAAAAAAGAATAGTAGTTGTTGTATCAGGAGATCCCTTCATGATCTATTAGTTGAAAATGGAAACAAAACAACTAATACCAAGTATTGAATCAGAACAATGTTAGAAATAGAAAGTAGGTGACAATGTATAATCACAGTAACTAATAAATTAGTTACTCGGTGAGCAACAAGTAAAATTGTCTTATGACCAAGAGAACTCGTGCATTCTTGCAAGATGACTAATTAGGAAAATCTCTCCAGTATAAAAATTATTTGCCTTGTCAAATTAGATATCGGAAATATAAAATATGCAAAAGAAAGGTAAGTCTCCTTTTTGTCAAAAAATTGTCTTAATAATTCTTGCACCTTTGGTATATGTAACGAACCTCCAACCAAAACAATGTAGTTGATTTGGTGCTTGCTCATTTCAACATCTTGCAGAGATTTTTTTACTATATCCATGCACTGTTCAAATAAGTCGGCATTGAGCTCTTCAAATTTTACCCTCATTTTTGCAAAAAAAATGATGTCCTTTATAGAGATAGTGAATGGTGATAATGGTCTCCACATCGTAAGACAAATTTCTTTTTTCTCTCTCGCATTCAAAACGAAGCCTTCACAAAGCTTTCACACTTGTACTCATACACTTTTAATTATGATCTTTGTTTGCATGCAATCAACATAACTTAGATTTTTTGCCAATGGGGTCTAGGTTGATTGGTAAAAGCTGGGCATTTACTAAGAGGAGGTCCAAGGTTCAAACCCCATTGGTACGTCTGTGCATGAGGAATAGTATGAGAGAAGTCTTTGAGTGTTGCTAGAGTAGTCTGACCAACATCCTTGAGTGTGCGCCGACTGTATGGAGGTGGTATGAAACCTAGGCACCAATTGAATAGATGTGGTATGAAACTTGTGCACTCGGCGGTCCCTTCCTCACACCAGAATAAAGTTTATCGAGGTTAAGAGACTCTTGCTAATTGTAATATGTAATGATTCCTCATATATATATAAAAGGAGGGTTCACCATTCAAAAAGTATATGACTTTAATTGAACTCATGCATCAATCAAATTCCACATAAAGTAAATAGTAAAGGTACATAAAAGTGAAAAAATAATACAAAAACCTAAGAAAAACACGAAGAAAAATATGAAAAAGAAAAAGGTAGGGGAGAGGACCCCATAACCGTGCACCCTAACTTTAGGGGCACGTAGATATATGTAGGGGTCTCGTTAGCATAAAAAATTTATATCATCGTCTAGCGTATCATCATGCCACATCAGCATTTTCGTCTCACGTGTTTATTTGGAAGGAAAAATAGTTTTTGAATTGATTTAAAATGAAAAAAGTAATATAAAGCATTTAAAAGAGGTACCAATGACCGAGCGCCCTATGTGTCACATTGTCATTGGCTCTTAAAAAGTGTCATTAATCAAATAGTGAACAACTATTAGTCATTTTTTCAACCACCAATGATGAAAATCAATGTACATATTTTGGTACCTGCACAATTATGGGGTCCTCTCCCCTAGTAATTACAAAAGAGGATTCTTGTTGGTAACATCTACACCATTATATCTGCTTGTAGAAAGTTGAAGCTCCAAATGCTTCAATTCACCATAAGAATTAAGTTGTAAGAAACACACAAATTAAAATGTGTGTTTTCCATCAACGTTTCTAATTATTGGGTACCAAAACCGGTTTTAACATTTTTGTTTCATTCAAAGAGAAAAATGGGTAAGCGTGATCCATGTAAACAATTTAGTGCAGAGCCTTGTGAATCTTCATCTTCGTTTCATTCAGCTGACAGTGGGTACGAATTAGCCTCTCAATATTGTTTCATGGGCAGTGAAGAAGAAGATATATATAACGCTGCAGAGATTTTCGTCCATGGCTTTCACATGGACTTGAAGTTGCAGAAATCACTATCGGATACAGAGCTTATTCTCTATTTTTATTTAATTATTTATTAGACCAATTAAAAAAGATTCAACTCACTTATAATGGTCTTTGCGATTTTTATAAAATTTGAGAGACAAAAGTAACTTAAATATATTAATTTCAGTCACATCTTAGAAGGTCTCTCTTTATTTTTATAAGAATTATGTAGTAGGTGGTTGGGTTATTAATATTTAGTCACATTAATTTAAAAGTTGGGCACATGGCTGGCCACATATTTTTAGTTTTAATTTTTTTGATGAAAAAGGATCTTATATTATATTAAATGCAACATGATACAAGATTTTTCCAAAAAAAAAAGGGTGGTATGAGAGCACACCCCAAAACCACAAACAAACTAGGTCAAGTCTAGGAAAGCAACGAACACACTAGGTAAAGCCTAGGAATACATCAAAACAAGAAAGTCAAGCCACCGCAACAAAATTACTAGCAAAGGGGGGATCATGATCATCAGGCCAGCCAGGACCAGGAAGGTCCTTGTCAGTGTCAGGTATGTCCCATCCCGAGCCAGAAGGGTCCTCCTCCTCTTTGTCAGCTAGCTCCCACGTGGGCGAGATATCTATAATCAGAATTAAGCATACAAGCAATAAATATGGAAATAAACCAGAAGAACAATACACAAGATATAACGTGGTTCACCCAGTGTGGGCTACGTCCACCAAGAAACAACCAATCTATTATTCTTTGCTTTACAGAGGAAATACAATGAAGATCTGCAATCTTCCACACCTCACACAGATGTACAATACTTTTCCTTCACAAGCTTCTCTTTTCTCTCTCCAAGAAAATCCTTCTTACAATTATGATTCAATCTCACCTTCTAACCCTAGTTTTCTAGCTTATAAGCATATACAAACATTAGGGCAACTTTAGCAATACATTTACAACCCTTAGATCACCTTTTAATCAAAGGTTAGATCTAATCTCGCGTTTAAAATAAAAACTTTCATGCACAGGTAACCGATGTCAGTTACCCAACCGATATCGGTTGCTCCCAGGTGACCGAAACCAATCAGTTGATCGATGCCAGTTACTGTGTAAACCTGCAAGTTGTAAAACATGCTATTTGTGAAGCAATTAAGCTCCACAACTCAACAATCTCCCACTTGGAGATAAATTGTTGCACTGTACCATACAACTCCATCCTTGGATCCTTTCCTTGGCATGTTTCTTCCTCTTCAAGTCTCAAACTTGAAGACCAATAGAAGTGGAGTGTAGCTCCAACTTCTCCTTTTCCAATGACTTCGTTAGCATATCTGCATGGTTCTCATTTGTATGAATTTTCTCCAGTTTCAGTTGCCCATCCTCCAACACCTATTGTATGAAGTGATATCTCAACTGAATGTGTTTCATTCTTGAATGAAATGTTGAGTTCTTTTCCAGATGAATCACACTTTGACTATCACTGTACAATCTGCAATCCTCTTGCTCCTTTCCCAACTCTTCCATGAACCTGCTCATCCATATCATCTCTTTGCTAGCCTCTGTAGCTACAACATATTCAACCTCTATAGTAGACAAGGCCACAACCTTCTGTAATCTCGAAATCCAGCTAACTATTGTGCCACCTACTGTGAATACATATCCAGTGGTGCTTCTCCTACCATCCAAATCTCCAGCCATATCTGAATCAACATAGCCGCATAAAGAAGTATCTGAACCTCCATAGCATAAATGCATGTTGGATGTCCCTCTCAAATATCTGAGTATCCATTGGACTGCTTTCCAATGCTCTTTACCTGGATTGGCCATAAATCTGCTCACAACTCCCACTACCTATGCAATGTCTGGTCTGGTACAAACCATTGCATACATAAGGCTTCCAACTGCTGAAGCATATGGAACCTGTGCCATGTACTCGACCTCCTCATGTGATGTAGGACACTGATATTTTCTTAATTTGAAGTGTCCAGCCATAGGTGTACTTACAGGTTTTGAATTCTGCATTTTAAACCTTTCCAACACCTTATTGATATAATCTTCCTGAGACAAATACAATTTCTTGTTCTTCTTGTCTCTATGAATTTGCATGCCAAGGATTTTCTTTGCAGCTCCTAAATCCTTCATTGCAAATGTATGAGCTAACTTTTCTTTAAGCTCAACAATGTCCTGCATACTAGATCCTGCAATAAGCATATCATCTACATACAGTAACAAAATAATATAGCTTCCATTTTCAAGCTTCTTGAAATAAACACAATGGTCAGATTCACATCTCATATAACCATGCTCATGCATAAAACTGTCAAACCTCATATACCATTGCCTTGGGGCTTGCTTGAGCCCATACAAGCTCTTTTTCAACCTGCACACAAGTTTCTCCTTACCCTTGACTTCATAACCAAGCGGTTGTTGCATATATATCTCTTCCTCCAAATCACCGTGAAGGAAAGTCATCTTAACATCAAGTTGTTCTAAGTGCAAATATTCTACTGCAACTAAACTCAAAACAGTACGTATGGAAGTCATTTTTACTACAGGAGAAAAAATCTCACCAAAATCAATACCTGCTTTTTGTGCAAATCCTTTTACCACAAGCCTTGCCTTGTATCTTTTCTGTCCACCCTCTTCTTCCTTGATCATGTAAACCCATTTGTTCTTTAATGTTCTCTTTCATGCTAACAACTTAACCAAATCTCATGTCTGGTTTTGTTTCAAGGAATCCATCTCCTCATCCATGCCATGCTCCCACTTCTTGTGGGTTTCATCCTGCATTGCTTCTTCAAAACTTTTGGTTCACCACTATCAGTCAATAATAGATAAAATAAGGAAGGTGTAAATCTTTCTGGAGGTCTACTTACCCGTTCTGACCTTCTTACAGAAATCTGGGGTGCTGGAGGCTTATTCTGTAAATTTGTATAACCTCTGATAGTGACCAACATTAGTCACCTATAGCCGACATCAGTCCAGGTGACCGGCACCGGTCTTGCTCTTTTGTAACCAACGTTCAGTTGGTGCTGATGTCGATCCTGTGTCTGATGGCACCGGTTGCCCTCACTGATGCTGGTACCTGTAGATGACTGTTTTAAATCCAAGAATGCATTTTCTTCCACAAACTCTTCCACCGGTTCATCCTTGGGTATCAAAATTTGATCCCTGTACATTCTCTTTTCATTCCATTCAATGTCACGACTCCTAACAATCTTAGAATCATCTAAATCCCAAAAATGGAATCCAAAATCACCAGAGCCATAACCAATAAAAGTGCATCTCTTGGATTTAGCATCCAACTTTTTTCTATTTTCTTTATCAACATGCACAAAATCTTCTGAACCAAATACTCTAAGAAAAGAAAGATCTACCTCTTTTCCAGTCCAAGCTTTTTCTGGTATTCCACCATCTAGTGCACTTGAAGGACCACGATTGATTAAATATACTACCATGTCTATTGCTTCTACCCAAAATTGTAAGGGTAATCCAACATGTATCCTCATGCTTCTTGCATGTTCCATGATAGTTTTGTTCATTCTTTCAGCCACACCATTCTCCTGTGGTGTTCTAGGAACCATTCTTTCTCTGTGTATTCCATTCACTGAACAGTAATCATTGAAAACCTTGCTGCAGTACTCACCACCATTGTCAGATCTAAGGCATTTTAACTTTAAATTGGATTCATTTTCCACAAGGGCTTTCCATCTTTTAAAAGTCTCAAAAACATCATATTTACGCTTTATACAATAAACCCATACCTTTCTTGTGGCATCATCAATGAAAGTCACATAGTATTGGGATCCTCCATGAGAAGCTACCTGGGTTGGTCCCCACACATCTGAGTGCACAAGCTCCAATTTTTACTTCTTCTTTGTTGCCCCAACTTTGAGAAATATCACTCTCTTTTGATTTCCAAATATTCAATGCTCACAGAAATCAAGATCTACATTTTTCAAATATGATAACTTACCCTTTTCCTTTAAGATCTGCATTCCTTTTTTACTCATATGGCCTAGCCGATTATGCCACATGCTTGCATCTGAATCTGAAGTAGATAGAATAGAAAAGGAATCAGTAATACAGGTAGACAAATACAATGTTCCTACCTTCTTGCCTCTTGCCACAACAAGAGCTCCCTTGGTAACTTTCCAAGAGTCAGCTGTGAATGTAACCATACAACCAACTTCACCTAGTTGTCCTACAGAAATTAGATTTCTCCTGAGGCTTGGCACATGCCTCACATCTTTCAATATCCATGTATTTCCATTCTATAATTTTAGATGAACTTCCCCTTTACCAGTAATATTGCATGGTTCATCATCTCCTAAATAAACATGCCCAAAATTACCCTGGACATAATTTCTGAAATAACCCTTATTAGGGGTAGCATGGAAAGAAGCTCCTGAATCTAAAACCCATGATTCTATTTTATTATCCAAGGAGAGAATAAGGGCATCTTGCATTACCTCAGTTGCAACATTTTCCTCTTTACCTTTGTCTGGTATATTCTCTTTGTTTTCCTTGAACCAACAATCCTTCTTTGCATGTCCTTTCTTTCCACAATTCCAGCAGGTTATTCCTCTACCTCTGGATTTAGATATGCCATTCTTAGACTTTGATTTCCCATTATTCTTGCTCTTGGATCTCTCCTTCTTCCTTCCCATGCTTTCTACATTCAAAGCATTTCCAGATGATGACTCTCCTGTACTTTTCCTATGTATTTCTTCATTCAGGATTATACTAACCACATCATCAAACTTCAAAATATTAGTAGCAGATGTTGTATTACTAACAACCATTACCAAGTTATCCCAACTATCTGGCAAAGAGCATAAGAATAAAAGTGCTTTCACTTCATCATCAAACAAAATATTAACCGATTTTAATTGATTTACAATGGAACAAAAATCATTCAAATGGTTTGATACAGATCCACCTTCTTGCATTTTTGAATTAAATAATTTCTTCATCAAATAAAATTTATTTGAAGCACTTGGTTTTTCATATAAATTAGCTAAATATTTCATCAAATCTACCATGGTTGTTGCTTCAGTAATATTCGAAGCTACAGATGTTGTCAGGCTCAATCTTATAGATCCCAGAGCCTTTCTGTCAAGAATCTTCCATTCTTCATCAGTCATCTTCATAGGCTTTGCACTTGCATCTAACGGTAAATATAAATCTTTCTGATACAGATAATCTTCCACCTGCATCTTCCATAATTGATAATTACGACCGTCAAATTTCTCCACTTTGTATTTATTATCTTCTGCCATTGTTGTGCTCCCACTCAATCAGAAATCCCTCTGTGAGTAAATCTGTCAACACACAAAACCCTCAAACAAAAAAATTTTGATACTAGTTGTTGGGGTTAGAAACACACTTGGTGTACAAATCTATAATCATAATTAAGCATACAAGCAATAAATATGGAAATTAAACCAGAAGAACAATACACAAGATATAATGTGGTTCACCCAGTGTGGGCTACGTCCACCAAGAAACAACCAATCTATTAATCTTTGCTTTACAGAGGAAATACAATGAAGATCTGCAATCTTCCACACCTCTCACAGATGTACAATACTTTTCCTTCACAAGCTTCTCTTTTTTTCTCTCCAAGAAAATCTTCTCTCAATTATGATCAATCTCACCTTCTAACCATAGTTTTCTATCTTATAAGCATATGCAAACATTAGGGCAACTTTAGCAATACATTTACAACCCTTAGATCACCTTTTAATCAAAGGTTAGATCTAATCCCGCGTTTAAAATAAAAATATTCATGCATAGGTAACCAATACCAGTTACGCAACCGATGTCAGTTGCTCCCAGGTGACCGACGTCGGTCAGCCGACTGATGTCGGTTACTGTGTAAACCTGCAAGTTGTAAAACATGTTATTTGTGAAGCAATTAAGCTCCACAACTCAAAGCACATTGGAGATAACCATCGATTTATTATACACTGAAAATTGTTGATCAACTTCAGTATCAGCAAAGAAAAAATCATTTCGTTCTTTCCATAACCAAAATAAAATTTCCCCTTTGAAAACATGCCAAATCTGGGAGAATATATGCAGAAATCTAGAGTTATTTCCTATAAAAATGTGCTACCATGTGAAACATTCTGGCTAGAGGGGGAAGAAGAAAGATTTAATCAATTCCAAGCCCGCTGGGCTTTGGGACAAAACCAAAATAAGTGAAGCAAGGTTTCGAGGTGGCCACAAAATGAGACATTTGGGGACCAAAACACCAATTTGAACAAGGCGGGGGCCTATCAGAAGACCTTGATGTAAAAGACACCACAGAAAGTCTAAAATTTTGGGCTCCACACAGGTAGACCAAACAATGTCAAACCTCCTTCTCCAACAAGAGGGAGAAGAATGTAATCCCCATCTAGTGTTGAGTTTTTCAACCATGGGTAAATGTGGGGAGAGCCAACAATAGCCCTTACTGCTAGAGTAATTTTGAAAAGGGGTGTCTACATACCACTTCCAGTCCGTTCACCATGGACGGGAGGAATGCACTAAGATTTTATGTAGCATATGGTCGGGGACCGAATTAATGATTTTGATTATACTAGCACGATCCTGGGTGGTGAGTCGAAAATGAGCTTTGAACTCATTCCAAGGAACCCAGGATTGTGTGTGCTTGCAAAACAAATCTTGAATGGTGTGAATGCCATGCTTGAAAATCTTGAGCACAGTAATTCCAGGGACTTCTACGAGACATCGATCCTGAACTTGAATGACAGGCGACCACCATAGGGATTGTTGATTGATGGAAAGGCCATTGCGGAAGCCATTGCCTTTCCATAGAAGCCACGAGTAGATACATTCCCATGATTTCCAGATACTTTTAAGCACAAAAGTGCCAACAACTTTGATAGGAACTGGAGAAATGAGAATATTGGAAAACCCCAGACCTTTCCAGGTGGGGTGGCCATAAGGGGAGCCCTCCTCGATGCCATGGTGCAAAATAACTTTCCATGCTTCTTGACCTTCAATGCATCGAATTATCCATTTCACACAGAGAGCTTGCCCTTGTCGCAATATGTCAATAAGACCCATCCCTCCAGAGTCACAAGGAAGGCAACATGTCTCCCATGCGACTCTGTGAAAACCTTTTCCAGAAGAGGCATTAGCCCAGAGAAAGTCTTTGAGAAACTTCTCTAATTTTTAAATTGAAGCTTTGGAAGGCACCCAACATGAGGAGTAGTAAACATGGGTGGCTTCGAGGACTTTGGAACAAATTTGGAATTTCCCTGCCAACAATAACGACCTAGTAATCTAGTATTCCAATTTTTTGGCCAACCGTTGAACCACATATTGCCACAGTTCCGTCAGTGACACCTGAAAAGGTAAAGGGAATACCAAGGAATTTAAACATCTCACCATGATGAAGAATTTTCCAATCAAATGAAGTCCATCCAAGCGGGCATAGGGAGGAATGATTGGCTGTAACACTACATTTTCTGCCATTGAATGGAAGAACCAAAAGCTAAACAAAAGATATCAAGATAATGAATGACATTAAGGATATTGTTCTCTTCCTCAATAAGAGTAAGGAAAGAATCCATTGAGAAATTGAGATCTGTTTGCAGAAGGCAATGTGATTCCCCTGACGAGCCCTTGAGATTTGGCTTGGGACAGAAGATACCCAAAACCTTTAGCAACGAGCGCATAAAGTGCAAGTGCTAATGGGCACCCTTGGTGAATAGAACGGAATAAGTTGAAAGGTTCGGAGTTATGGCCATTAATGGTGATCTCGGCAAGAGGCATTGGAAAAAATCATTCAGAAAGATTGAATGAAGATGGGGCCAAATCCAAGGGCTTGAAGCATGGCAAGAATAAACAATTCAATCCAATCATAAACTTTTTCAAAGTCAATTTTAATGAACATAACAGATTAATTTGATATGTGTGCCCATTCCATTCCTTCCCAAACAATAATGATGTTGTTCAAGAATGTAGTGCCCCTAAATGAAACCAGTTTGCTCCAGATGGATAACAACATGAAGGATATGACGCAATCGAATAGCTAGAGCCTTAGCAATTACTTCATATGAGACATTAAACAAGGTAATATGCCACCAACTAGTAATTTTATCAGGATCTCCTAGTTTAGGGATGAATTTGATGTTCCCTTTGTTGATATGCATGTGTGCCAGCGACTGGTTCTGAAAGCCTTCAAGATAAACCTGATGAAGGTTGGGCCAACAGTGTCCCAAAGCTGACTTATAAAACTCGCATGGGAAACCATCGCACCAAGAGCCTTGTCATTAGCCATTTACATGGCATCTTCATGAAGGTCATCAATGGTGAGCATGTGGTCACAAGCCACCTTCTGAGGAGGAGAGAGTTTGCATGACACCGCGGCCAGATATTGGTCAAGGGTTGTTTGTCGCTCTTCTGAAGGAGCTTGAGCTTGAAACACCAACTTATAATGCTTGACAAAAGCCTAAAGCATGAGCTGGTTAATCAGTAACCTGATTTCACCATCAAGGATGGCCCGAATTTGTTGAGAGGGATTTTTGGCCTTGAGGGAAAGAAATAATTATTTTGAAACCCAATCCCCAAATCTAAGCTAGTGCATGCATGCACGAATTTAAGCTCCCCAAGCGTTGTAATTATCTACAATTTGAATTTTCTGGCGAAGCTTTGCCACTTAAAGTTGTAGAGCTTCTGAGAAAGGATTTTCTTAGAGTTCCACCACCACTTAGCTAAGAGTGTAGGTGGTAGCAGAGTATGAGCAGTGCCAAATTTTAGCCAAATGACGGCCATAGATTCTGAGAAATTTGGTCATCGAAGTCATAACATCCTCCCACCATTACGTCCTACTGGCATGCAAAGGTGGATGAAAGCGCTGACAATGAGTTGGTCGAGGGGATAGGTTCCACACCCGCTTGATGTGGTTAAGAGTGGGCCCATGTTCCATCAAGGTAAGTATTGAGAAAAAATTGGCCTTTATGACAAAAAGGGTGCCTACCATGCCAAGTGATACGGAATCGAATGGGGGAATGGTCTGAAAGGAAAAAAGTCAAGCATGACCTCCATAGGTAAGGAATAAATGTTGTCAAATTCAAAGAAATTTTGAGTTGACATCATAGCTCTGTTGAAGCCATTTGAGAAACCGATCGATCCTCCTCGGAGATTAGACCAAGTGAACCATGCTTCAAGGTGGGAGTGTAGAGAGGCATTAGGGTCATAAAACCTGAATTTACTGTGCATGAAAAACCACGCCTCTCTTTTGCCAGTTGTCAATCACATAGGCAAGTGCCCACACTTATCGATGGGTAGCTCAACCATATTAAAATCACCACTTATAACCCAATATACTTATATAAATAGAGCATTTTTATTTACAGTTTGTGGAAGACATTGTAGGATTTATGTGGCCAATTAAAATTCACAATAAATTTAGCACAAAGGTTTTTTTTGCAACTTTAGTTGAGATTTGCTTATTGCCACTAAAAGTCATATGTATTTTGTTAATGCCAACTGAACTCGTTTCTAATACCTAGTTGGGATTTGCCTATTGTTCATACGAGCCATATGTATTCTATTAGTGTTAACTAAGGTTAGTTGTCATTTGCCTTAGGGTTATCACTATAAGGCTTATGTTTTCTATCCATGATAACTAATAACCCCTCAATTTTTCCTACTTGTGTAGTCAGGAAACATTACTATTTGTGTTGTTCAAATCTTGATATCTTATTAAGTTTGTGTGTTACTTGCTTGAATATATGACAATGCAACATCGCATGCCTCTCATCTCCTAATTTTCTTTGCTGACCGGGTGGCCTCCTATGCTACAAAAGCTACCCTGTAGTCGAAGCACAGTTAGGTGCCCAACGCACTTTGCTTTCTAGACTTCAAATGGACCTTTCCCTTCATTTTCCTTTCCAAAACAGGCACATATTATTTCTCTATATATGTTTTTTCATCTTTATCTTTTAACTTCTAGGTGATGAGAGGTTGGGTGATGTGCATTATATTATTGGGATATTGAGTATGGAATAAATTGTTGCTGCAACAGACTCAAATGAGAATATGAAGGATTACATTCTTACTGCCATGCATGTGAATATGTCACATACAGGCGCACAGGTTTTTACATATAGACAACTTCGAGCTTTAAAAGTTTTATAAACCACTGTGTTGTAATAAATCAATTTGAATATATTTATTAAATAATTTATTATTAGAACCACCTTTATATTAAATTATAGACAAAATAATACAAAGTGTTACATAGTAAGGGGGTGGTTGGCAGTGTTCACAGCCTCAAAAAAGAACAAATGCCACGTGGGAAAACAAAAGACAAGTCATGAGGGCGAACAAAAACATGCCACTTAGGGCTGCAAATAACGGCCAATAGGTGAAGAGAGAGCACCAAAAACTACATCATGAGAAAATAGACTTAGGCACGAGGATCCGTGACACCCAGAGGAGGAGGTGGATCATCCCACGACGGAAGAAATCTGAGGGAGTGCGGATTGTCAAAAGGTAGGATTGAGCAGCCAACCATCTTGGTCGGGCATCTGAACACTTAGCGGAACCATAATTCCCCACCCAAGGGGTGGCAAGCCACCAAACTGGGAAGCCACACTATGTGGAGAGCCCTAGTTGGAAGAGCCAGCCACCACCTTGCCACGCGCCGGCGAGATCCAGCCAGGACTAGAAGAAGAGGGCCCTAGGCGAGCGACAATGGCGGAGAGGGTCAGGCGCTTCTGGAGTGGCTGCGGGATCGTCCACAACATCTATGAGGTGGCTGGGGTGGCGGGGGCGCCGATCATCATCATCCAGAGGAACCCGACTCATAGTACAAGGTGCACTACCCTAGTGATCAAACAACTGCCGGAGATGAGAAAAATCCATCGCCACCTTCTGCACTTGTGCCTGAATCTACATGTGAATAGAAGACAAGCTAGCCACCTTTTCATTAATGGTTAGTTCAACAGAAAGAGTACAATGCTGAAATAAGGCAATATTCCTAGCTTTCTAAAGCTAAAACAAAAAAACAAAATCAAAGAAATGCCAAAGGGAAGCAATGTAGGAAGGCCAAGTAGCATGGTCACCAAACAAAGGAACTTTCCAATCAAAAAACTCATGGTGAAATGGTTGAAAAAGGGAGTGAATCCAATGCGAAGCATGTTGCGCACGAGGGCAAAACCAAAAGACATGTTTGAAGGACTCTGGGTGACCACAACAACTACAGACCAGATTAGGAATGCCAATATGACTTAATCTTTCCCCTAATGGTAGGCCTTGATAGATCAGACACCAAAGAAAGAAATTGAGCTTCAGATCAAATAGGGGGTTCTAGGCTCGTTGGAGACGCTTTAACCAGGTGACAGGAGAAGAATGCAATGACCATTTGGTATTGAGCTTATCTAAAGCCAATGAGGTAGGAGATAACAAGGAATAGATAACTCCAAAATTATATTGTAATGGTGCAATTTCCACGTTCCATTGGAAGTCTTTGCACCAAGCCTTGGGTGGCTGAAGGCCCAGCTTTGTAGCATAACATCAGGTAGAAAAGACTGAATAGCCAAAATTGAAGGCAGATCAGAATTAGCCAAGTTGTATTTCTATTTCGGCGCTGGCGAAGGAAGCCAATCCTGGGAGGAAACCAGGTCTCAAATGGTGGAGATGCCTTTATGAGCTAACCGCACTGATTTAATGTTGGGCTTTTCTGCAAGCGGGAGATCATCCAGAGAGAAAATAGGAGACCACCACAGATTGTGCTCATTGAAAGAGAGACCTATTCGGAATCCATCACCAACCCACGGCATGAAGGGTTTGACCATCTCAAATTCTTTCCAGATGTTTTTGACCACATAGGTGCCAGGTATTTTAACTGGAACTTTAGTAATTAGTAGAGTATGAAATCCTATGTTTTTCCAGCATTTTTTTACCATATGGTGCTCCTGCAGAGATACAATGTCTTAACAAAACCTTCCAAGCTTGGTTTCCCTGGATGCAATGAACAATCCACTTAGCGCATGGAGCGAGATACTCTACCTGTAGACATCAAGAACGCCCAAACCACCTTGATCCCTGGGAAGAGTGAAAACCTCCCAGGAAACATACGATGAAAACCACCCTGCTTAGAGCTAGACCAAAGAAAATCCCGCAATAGCTTAGCCAACTTTTCAAATGAGGCATGAGAAGGACACCAACAAGCTGCATAATAAACCTGAGTGATAACAAGAATTTTAGTGCAAACCTGGAACTTGTCGACCAAAGATATCGGACGAGAGATCCATTTCTACACTTTCTGCTCAACTCGATCAACCAAAAATTACCACAAGGTGGAAGACTCACTATCGAAGGCAAAAGGAATTTCCAAAAAGTGGAATCATTCTCCTAGTTGAATCCAGTGTCAAGGATAGGTTACTCGCCAATCTGAGCATAGGCCAGGGACTTTGGCGAAAACCCAACGATTTGGAAAACTGAACTTTAGAGTCACACACTTTACAGAAAATATCCAAGTAAGAAAGTGCCTCCTGCACATTTTGTTCCGATTCAGCTAGAGTGAGAAAAGAGTCATCTGCAAAGTGGCCATTGATGGGTTGAGATTGATGATTAGGTAGATATATGCCTCTTAATCACCCTTGAGCAGCTCTATTGGAAAGAAGGTAACCGAAAGCATTCGCTACCAGGACAAAAAGAGCTGGAGCCAAAGGGCAACCTTGCCTAATCAATCAAAATAATCCAACAATAGAAGACTGGTGTCCATTGATGGTGAGGCAAGATGAGGCATCAACGAAGAGAGTGCGAATCACATTAAGGAAGAAATCGCCAAACCCCAAGGCTTTAAGCATGACAAGAATGAAAGGCCATTCTATACGGTCATATGCTTTTTCAAAATCGATCTTGAGAAAAACCACCTTCTGAAGAGAAGCGCAAGCCCATTCCAACCCTTCCCAAACATGTAATGTCCTCTTTTTAGGACATTATCTAAATGGAAGAATTCGAAGGCCCTTAACCCAATGGGTTTGAGGATTGGACTCATATTTCGACTTAAGATATTTATTATCTCTTTTTGTAACCCCTTGAGGGCCCTCTTAGTTTATAAAAGTGCACCTAGGATAGGAATTTCTTAATATTAAATTAAGAAATTAAAGTAGCTTATTAAATATTTTTATTTTTATTTTTATTTGGGGGAAAACATTAAATGTTCAAACATTGGTATTTGCACCTCTTATTTTCTATAAAGAAGGGGTTGCATTTCCTTGGAGGTTATGTTGATGATTATTTGAAAATTGCTCCCTGCGTGGAGAAGGGATGCATGCCCAGAAACTGAAGTTACTTCTCTTTCATTTGTGAAGAATAGGACAAATTTGTATTGCAGTTGATTTGACAATCAAAATTGGAGGAGTGGTTTTGTGCACTTGTGGTTGAATATATTCTCTTTGTTATGCATGAAAGAGTCTTTCTCTTGGCAGCCAATACTATAGTGACTACTGTAGCAATTGTTTGTGGAGGGTTTAAATCTTCTTTGGCAACAATTTCATCATAAGTTTAACTTCTAGCTTCAACGACTTATTTTGATGTTTTATAAACTGTTTGGGTTATAAGTGGGTGTGGATCGACCAAGTTTAATGCATGTTATTGTGTCATTTGGCAGCGACTTGAATAAGGGAAGCTGATGATAACTTTTATATGTTTCATGGTCTGATATCTATCCAATCTAGTCTGCTGTCCAGCGATTTCTTTTGAGGATTTATATTTAATATATATAGGCAGCGATTTAGATCTCTCCCTTGTGGATTAATATTCCAGTCTATGCAATGATAATTGGCATGTTTTTGAAGTCTTCTCTTGCATTTGTAAGCTCATGATCCACAATTGAAGTGAATCGATTTGGGTAAACATGTGTTTGAGGCCATTTAAGGCAGCGATCTGGGTGTGTTTGTTTTGGATAAAACATTGCATGCTTTGACAGTGGAAATACATGATCTTTGCCTTTCTTATAGCTGCTGCTCCTCCATAAATTCAACGACTTCATTATGTGGTTTATTTAGTTCTGGGATGCATAGTTTGAAGTCTCATATGATCTGCGATCTGTAGGGTATTTTGCACATATCCCAGTGACCCCCTTTTGGTGTTGTTGGTTTCTCTCTTGGGCAACAAACTGGGCCAAAGAAATTGGATGCAATTTGGTATGTTCAATGAGTTGTTTATCAAGCTCTTGCACCCTTGTTTGATTCCCAATAACGGGCCTTATAATGTTATGGTAAGGACTGATTTTATATCTATTTTGTGAGCAATTGTAGTTCCATGAGAAAGAAAAGTGTAGAGCTTATTTCTGGGGGTCATTAGCTTCAGTGGAGCATTAATGGTGTGAATTGTTGATAGAGGCCATTAAACCCCTACCTTTGGGTTTATTGAGGGCTGGGTTTTATCATGTGGATCTGATTTCTAATCACTGGGGGAGTTATTTTCTATTTGAGCGTTGCATTTTCCATTAAACCTAGAAGAGGGACATTGCAAAACAACAATAAGATTATCCAAAATGAAACGGCCTTTACCAAAACTAGATTGTTCAAGTCGAACAATTTTGGGTAGCAAAGAAGCCACCCGAAAAGCAAGAGCCTTCACCAAAATCTTATAGGAAACATTAAGAAGCGTTATGGGCCACCATTTGGTTATGAGCTCTAGATTACCAACCTTGGGGATGAATTTGATATTACCTTTATTAATACAGTTCCCAAGGGATCACGATTGCAGGGCTTCCTAATAAACCTATAAGAGATCTGGCACAATCATTCTCCTATCACCACGTGGCCTGATTCTTCTGTCAAATGTTTCACGATTGCTTGGGATGGGGCCTCTATTAAAACTCCTAGCATGGATATTAAATAATTTGAAATTTAAACATTAGAGAAAGATGTAAAATTCTTATTGGTGATTGATTGGAAGCAAACAATTATTGATTTGGGAGTGAAAGGTATATAGTATTCTTGCCATGGGGAGGAACTAATAATATATTTTCTAATTTTTAAAAAATTATAAAATAGTATTATTATGTGGATAGACATAACTTACCAAGTTACCAATAACACTTGATGGGGAATGTAATAACTTAAATTGTCCATATAAATAGATTGAAGTCACGAGACAAAATTTGTATTTACTTGATTTGCAATTTCTATTTTTTAATTTAATATTGAAAAATTGTTTTTCCTTTAGATGATGCTTGTACAGTTTGAATCTGAGGATTGACGATGAAAGGATGGGGTGAGAAGAGCTGTGGCAGCAGGCCTGTGCAACGGATCTTTCATCAGACAGAGCCTCAAAAAATCCTTAATATCTTCACCTCGCTCCTGAATTCCTTTCAGTACAGGAACCCAATTTCCCGTTTAGAAAACTCTTTCTTCCAACCAATCTTAAGGTGAGAGCAGGCGAGCAGGGTTAATCCGAAACTCCAAATGTCCGCCTTGAACATTTCATTCACCTCTGTTACCCGATATTTATCCGGCTCGACGCGCTCAGGGCTCTTGTAACTGTCAGTGCCGGACTGCTTCAGAAATTTCTGGATGGCTCCCTCTTCGTTGACATACATGCTGGTGCCGAAATCATCAAGCTTAAAAAACCCCTCTTCTTTATTATTAATGAGAATATTTGCAGGCTTCACATCCAGATGAACAATTCCGAGGGTTTGCAAATGGTGAAGCGCGTTCAGAACCTGAGAAGCCACAGAGGAAATTTCGTTGTCGCTCATTTCGCATTCTTTAAATTGTTTTCTGTCTCTGATGTGATCTTGAAGACTCCCGCCGCTGCAATTCTCCAACAAAATACAGCACACGAATTCGCCAGAAATCTCGACCTGTCGGCAATAGGCATCGTAGGAGCGGACGATGTTTTTGTGCGGATGGTGCTTGAGAATATGGAATATATTTATTTCGTTTTCCATTTGGCCGCTGTTTTTCCCGTTTTGCAATATTTTCAGCGCGTATTTCTGGTTCGTGCTTCCGTGCAAAACCCTGTAAACGGCTCCGGTGCCCCCAATTTCAACCTTTCGAGGTTTAGCAAATCATCCGTTTCGATTTCCCCAATTTTTAGGGAGTTTGGCAGCGGCAATTTGTCCTACGTTTTTCTTAGCTGAACGCAACGGCGAGCAGTGTCCCTCCATTTGTAATTTTCTTCTCTCCTGAAAGGAGGAATCTGAGTCCACCAAACGAACTCCGACTGAAAGAGGGGTGATTCCGCTACTAGAAGGTCCTGATAGAGTTGTGCTTTTGCCCGTTTGGGTCCGGGGTGAAGTTTTTGTGGTGCTTCCGGGCCAACATGTTCCTCCAACTGGACTAGTCACACCTTGTGCCATTAATGAACTCTTTGGAGTAGTTTTGGACGCCATTGTCTGGTTTAAAATGTTTCCATGTGGAGGTGCCACAGTTTTGGTGGCGGCCATAGTTTCCGGCGTTCTATGCAGAGATGTCACGGCTTCACTTGAGCTCCAACGAGTAGTTCTAGTGGTGGCCATAGTTTCTAGGTTTCTATGGGGAGATGTCACAGCTTCCTTTGCATTCCAAGAGTAGTTTTTGTGGAAGCCATAGTTTCCAAGGTTCCATGTGGAGATGTCGCGGCTTCATTTCTATCCCAAAGAGATTCTATCAATGGAATAGTTCTAACAGCCATAGCGATGAGGGTTCTTTGTGGAGATGTCGCGTCTTTCCTTTGGGTCAAAAGAGTAGTTTTGGTGGCAGCCATAGTTTCCAAGGTTGCATATGGAGATGTCATGACTTCCTTTGCGTCCCAAGGAAATCTTTTGGTGGCAAACCTAGTTTTCGGGATTCCATGTGGAGATGTCATGGCTTCCTTTCCACCCCAAACAGATGCTCTTGACAACATAGTTTTGGTGACCATAGTTTTTGGGGTTCCTTGTACAAATGTCACATCTTCCCTTGTGCAACACGCAAATATTTTCGACTGAGTAGTTCTGGCACCCATAATTTCTAAAGTACTTCTATATGGATATGCTACTACTTTCCTATCCTTGCATGTAATTGCTTTTAACATACTAGATTTGGTGCCATAGTTTCAGGGGTTCCACGTGGAGATGTTACAAATTCCTCACCCTTGAACACAAATGCACTCGACGGAATAGTTTTGGTAACTATAATCTTTGGGGTTCCATATGGAGTTGTCTCGGCTTCCCTTATGTTCCAAGGCGTAGCTCTAATGGCAACCATAATTTCTGGGGTCCCATGTGGAGACATCATAGCTTCCTTTGCACAACAAACAAATTCTCTTGATGGAATGGTTTCCATGACCCTAATTTCTGGCCTTCCTTGTGGAGATGTCATGGCTTCCCTTGTACAACATGCACATGCCCTTGAGAGAGTAATTTTGGTAGTTGGAATTTCAGGGGTTTCATGTGGAAATGTTACCTCTTTCTTATCCCTGTAGGAAATGCTTTCAACAGACTAGTTTTGGTGGCCATAGTTTCAGGGGTTCCATGTGGAGATATTACAACTTCCCTAGCCCTGAACACAAATGTTGTCAACGGAATAGTTTTGGCAGCTGTAGTTTTTAAGTTTCCATGTGGAGACGTCATGGCTTCCTTTGCATTCAAATGAATGGTTTTAGTGGTAACCATGGTTGTTGGGGTTCTATTAAGAGATGTCATGGCTTCATTTGCACCACAAACAAATGCTCTTGATGGAGTAGTTTTGTAAGCCACTGTTTTTGGGGTTCCTTGTGGAGATGTCATAACTTCTCTTACACAACATGCAGATGTTCTCGACATAGCTATAGTTTTGATAGCCATAGCTTCTGGGGTTTCATTTGGAGATGTTTTTGCTTCCCCAACACTACATGCAAATGATTTCAATGGAGTAGTTTTGGCAGCCATAATTCCATGGGCTCCACATGGAGATGTCACTTCTTCCCTTGTACAACACATAGATGCTCTCGACAGAGCAATTTTGGTAGCCATAGTTTTTGGGGTTCCATTTGGAGATGTTACAGATTCCCCAGCCTTAAACACAAATGTTGTTGGTGAAATAGTTTTGGCGGCCATAGTTACAGGAGTTTCGTGTGGTGATGTCGCATCTTCCCTCACTTCATATGCAGATGCTTGAGACATGGTAGTTTTAGCAGCCATTATTTTTGGGGATATTTCTGGAGATAATCTTGAATGAGATTGGTCTGGGGTGCTATAATTATTGGTTGTACTTTTCTTTGGAATAGGAAATGCATGTGGAGATACAAGGGATTCAATCTCTTTACATGGAAGATAATTTTGGAGATAATCCCAAGAAACCATGTATATGTGAAGATGGGTATGTTGTCCCATAACTATTTCTATGTGGAGGTGTTAGTGCTTCAATTTGTCTGAGCATAGTAGTTGTTATCCTAGATTCATGGGATAATCTTAAAGATAATTCCAATAAACTATGTATTTTGAAGATGGGTTTGTTATACTACAGTTGTTTTGATCTTGGTTCAGACTATTTCTATGTGGAGATATCTCGGCTTGGATTTCTGTAGGTGGAGTAGTTTTGGCTACCACAGAAGACGGGTTCTGGGTATTATTAGTCTTTTGAGCTTTGCTTAGACTATTTCTATGTGGAGATGCAAGAGCCTCAATTTTTCCATGCGAAATAGTTTTGACAGTCTTAGTTTCCAGGGACAATCCCTGAAAATCTTCTATCAGCAAAGATGGATTGGTACCTGTTAGTGCAAATTCACAGCACCCTTGGATGTTGATTAGATTTCTAGTTTGATCATACTAGCATCCAGTGTGATTGCACAACATGGAATCCTTTCTCCAAGTGTGGGACTTGCAAAAATGAGAAAGGAATCTCTAGAGAAGGTTGGTTCCTACTCCTAAACTACCTGCCACAAGCTATTCCAGTGCAGGCAAGCTAATCTAATCCTAATCTAACCATGCCAAGGAGACAGAAAGAGAGAGAAAAGGGAAAAATAGAGCCTACACTAAAACGGTGATACACCAGAGAAGGAAAATGTTGAACATCTATCAAAACTGCTATGGGACAAGGAGAGGTGAGCAATGGGAAGGATGGATAGATGCATCACAGGCCCAAGGATAGATTTCACACAGAAAATGTCCCAAAACTCCATGAACACAACTCCAAACCTGTAATGAGTATTAAAACATGCACAAATACTTTCAATGAAGAGAGGCAAGAAGAAAGACAAGAGAAAAACGAGCAAGGATGGACAGATGCATCACGAAACACGTTTTTGTTGCTCCGGAAGTTTGCACAGAACATCATTTTAATGGTAAAAGGCAAAAAATGCCATTACAGAGAAGGGGAGGAGGTTCGAACTCCATTTTCAACCCTGGAGAAGAAAAGAAGGGAGGGCAGAGCTGAAAAGATGAACAACCACTTGAAAAAATGAGCCAAATATGGCTTTATACAATGCATGGGTCGAGCCCAGGAGAGAGAAAACATGTAAAAACGTGGGAGCCATTCCTCATTGAATGCAAATGCATTAAAACAGCATGGGCGTCCTTACATACCCATGCCCTAACATTTTTGACCATACTGAAGAAGAATGCGACCCATTCTGCATTAAAACTGGTTGTTGAAACATCAGTTCTGGCCATTACCACGCGCCAGAGACGTTTCTTGATTTTCTCTCTCCAAACTGAACCAAAATGCAAGATTGACCCTGGAATCGTGTAGAGAATTTCATCATCTTTCCATTGGTATAAAGGATGTGAAAATCCGAGCTCTGGATCGAAAGATATGGCAATTTGAAGATTTAGGGCAAAAACAGGGCAAAACGGATCGGCGGGAAAATATTTGAATTTTTTCCGCGCTCTGCCACTTGGATGACACGTGTCGGGCTTTGATTCATCTGCAGGTTCATCCTCTGAAAATTCCTTTCGAGCCCTTAAACTTGGACACGTGGCACTATTTTATTGGTTCGGGCCTGAGGGGCACATTTTTACCTTGCGCCAAACACTTAGCAACTTTTCAACCTTCCCTCTTCTGACACGTGGCACGCTCTGATTCGTCCGCGGGCCTCCTTGTCTCTGTTTGCGGCCCTCTCGCCTTTTCGTGTCCCACGCGTCCCTCGCGTACCTTTGGCCCAGATGTCCCGAACAAAAATCTCCTGCTTCGGCCGGTTCGGGCTTCCTTGTTCCTGTTTGAGGTGAAGACACGTGGCGAGATTCCATTCGCTCTCGGTTCTTTCGGCTTTTCGCGTCCCTCGCGTACTTTTGGCCCAACTGTCCCTAACGAAAGTCCCCTGTTTTGGCCGAATCGGCCGATTCGCGTCCTCCGCATACTTTTGGCCTAGATGTCCCAGAGCGTCTGGGACAAATACCTCCGAACCGCCCGAAATGGACCGACTTGCGCCAAACCGGCCTATCCGCGCCCCACGCGTACTTTTGGTCCAACTGTCCCGAAACCGCACGAAACAAAACACTTAAGACATTTTTTCCTACTTTCGGCCATCTCGGCTTTTCGCGTCCCGCGCGTACTTTTGTCCCGGCTGCTCCAACTGCTGCGCGGACTGCCTGGCGGCTCTTCGGCCGGTTCGCGCCCCGACGTCCCAATTGTCCCAACTGCTGCGCCGACTAGGACTTAGCCGATTTTCTTCATTTTTCCGGCACCAAGCTTGGCTTTTGCAATTTTTTCACATTTTTAAAACTTGCTGGTTTTCTTCTTGGATGGGAGAGTTAGAAAAAGGCCGAGGGGGACCCCGAAAAACATGATTTTAGGCCTTGAATCAATCTACTTGCTCGGGCCTGAATAATCTGATGCATGTTATCAAAATTACCCTGGGGGGTGAATTTTGGATAACAGTACCATTTTTGTTTTGAGCTTGGTTTGGTGATTGTAATCCGAAAAAAGTTTTATTATTTATGGGTTTGCTTTGATCTGGGCGAGTGTTGGCGTCACTGTTATCTGCATCATATATTCTCTTAGGCGGAGACGTATTTACGAGTGAGGGTGTTGCCTCTGTTCCTGAACTAGTTTCGCCAAGTGCTCTCCAGATTTCGGGTGACCGCCAAACTTTTTTCAGTGGAGCTGCATTTGGATCTGTTTTGAGTGAGCTGGAGGGTGTTTCCATCAAAGTTTGTGGTGATTCGAACAAACTATTTCTGAATTGATTTTGATTCGGGCCAAAATTGCTGGACACGGGTGAAAATGCCAAGATGATTTGCTTGTCGGGAGTTATACATTTGTCTGTAACAATTTGTTTCCCTGGGGCAGTTTTGGCGGTGCTGCTATTGCTGGATGGATTTTCCATTGTGAGAAATTTAGATTATACCACTGAACTATCTTTCTTTGTAAATCTTTGTTTTCTGAAATCAAGAAACATTGCTGTTATTTTTATAAAGATGTGCGTATGAATGTGAAGAGTCGTGACCCAACTCGTAAATGTTGGTTTATGAAGAATTTTACGTTCAACAATCCACGTCCAAAACAAAGAAATTCGGTGACTATCTAGAAAATTATCTAACCCTTTTAAAACCTAACGTGTTTGTCAAACATCGATAGGGATTTGGTGGAGCAACAATTTGTGTCATGTGAGATTAAGAAGAATCTGATTGTTAGAGGAGGATCGTAACTAAAGTTTGAAAATTGTAGCGTTGTATATTTTGGCAAACGTGATTGTTAGAGGATCAAATTCGGAGGATGAATAAGTCGGCATATGTGTTATATTTGAGTGTCCCCTGTTCGAAATCAAGATGGATGAAAGGAAATGTTTTTCCATAGGCATAAGTTTTACTTAACATGTTTCCTTCCGAAGGTCATAACTCCCTTGTCTTGCGGTATATATTATCTCTCGATCAAACCCACTTGAGCTTCAAGAACTCAAGACATAGCACCCCTTGGTGGCTATTTCCATTGTTCAAGCACAATTAGTTGGATTAACTCACTTTTCCATAGGTTATATATTTAACTATGTAGCTTTCTTAAACTTCTTGCTCGACTTTTTTGGGGACGACGATAAACTTAAGCTTGGATGGAATGATTTGTCTCTTTACATTGCTTCCGCTTAGACATTGTGAAGTCCCTTCTTTGTCCACTTTGTAGCAGTTTTTATAAGGAAAATCATGTATGTTAACAAAAAATCATCTGGTTGGTTCGACTTATTGAAAAATATTCATTACTCTTTGGAATATGTTATATGCAAAATATAGAATCTCAATTGTGTTTTCTTTTGCTAAATTTGGCAAATGACTGTGAATTTCTTAATACAAGTGATGAAATTATTAGCCTTTTAAAATGAAATATTTTATGTATATTTGGTTGTATTGTTCTTATGGTCTTATTGTGTTATTTCTTTGGATGTAAAGTTGGGGAGCATTGATATTTTCAATGTTGAGAATGTATACCTCCTTTGTTATGCTTATCAGAAGGTTAGCATGCATATTCATCCATATTCATAACCAAAGACAACCATTCATGCATAGAAAATAACATAAACATGGCAATTTGGAAACACATATAATAAGGAAACAAATCATCAAGAACAATAACACAAGATCATTTCCCAAACACCATATTCAATCAATAATTATCATTACATAACAACAATTACCATCATAAATTAGTAAATTCATTACATAACAAGTAATGATTACAATATTCATATACATCCATGTGTTGGACCATGACGTGCACCCATACAAACTCAAACCCTCAACTATAGCTCTAATTTTACTACTACTTACTCAAATCTCTTTAATAAGATACATATCAATATTTATAGGGGTGGGGACTTTCCCTTCACCACTTCATGCACCTTACTTATAATAGGTGTGCATAAAAAAATAGCTTGCATGTTTTTTTTACAATCCATGCTAATAATAGATTAACTAAATATACAGACATTACTTTAATCCTATTATTAGCTTGATCCATGCATGTCTTTATCTTGATCTGCATGTGCTTTTTTCCTTTCTTGGCCACTAAGTCTTCGTGATTTTTCTCTATTTCTATATCTTTACTTGGGTGCCACCTCAACTCTGCTTTTCTATTTTTAGCCTTCTAGAAAATTTGCTAATTCATTTTTATTTTACATCATGTGCACAACCTCACATGCTGTTGATCCTTTATCTCCAATGTGTGTGCCCCCTTGCACTATCCTTTTCCTTATGTGCACATTCCAATGCACGTAGCCTCTATGACTTCATTGATACTTAGTCAATTCCCATGACCAACATTGCCCCACACTAGGGATATTGTCCATCCTCGGAAATATAATGAATCAAAGAATATCTCTCTAAAGAATGAAAGAATAAAGAATGTGAAAGAAAAGAATAAGGGGCATATACCCAATAAATTAATGAATCTGTGCAAGCACTTTACTTTTATTCCTGGGATGGCTGAAGTAGTTTCAGGAAACTTTACATTAAGGATGCTCTCCAACTTTTTCCACTGTTAGTTCCTTAGTAGTTTCCTTGGTACCTACCTCTAAAAATCTCTGGCACTACATGGGGGTCCATATTTTCACCCTTCTCCTTAGTTCTTTGATAACCCAACAAGTCCTGAGATCACTCCTCAAACATATCCATTCTTCCACACAACCAATAAAGAACCAAGAGTTCTTTAAGCCTTGTCTCAAAATTCTCTAACAGTTTTAAGCACCTTCTCATTCTTTGCAATCTTCAGCCATTATCTCTTCTTGCCCAACCTTATCATCCTTCTTGGTTTCTTGCACTTGCTTTTTAACCTCATTTCCTCCCTGATGGTATATGCCTTGAGGATGGGGTCAGGGTCTTGACAATTATCAAATTCCCATCCAGCCTTTTTCAGCTCATCCTAATGTGGTGCCAACACCTCATACTCTACTATTTTACATGCTATAGTACCTTATTATTTTTCCATTTTGTAGCCAATTCTTCTTCAGATGGCCTCTGTACATACTTATGTTCTAAAGAACATCCTACCAGATCCTCCAAGTAGTGCAGTGTTGTTAGATATTCATCTTTAGCCCTTTCTTCCAGGTCTAGGTGCACTGCAATAATTGAATCTGCAATATGATTGGCCTTAATGAATGCATACTTTGCATGCTTTTATGCTTTATCTCATGTCTCTGTAAGTTGTTGCACTTCTTGTTCCTTATTCTTTTTATCTTCAATCAAAACCCTGATAGTGGCCCCTTTATCTAAATTCCTTTGAGCCACTTCTGCTGCCATCTTGTTCAAGGCATTACTAGCCTACTCATCAGTTAACTCTTGTGGCTTGATAGTCACATGGGTTGTACCTGCACTTTTTTCATCTTGTGCCTTACACATGCTTCATTTCTAACATCAAAATTTGGCTCCTGTATATGAGTTTGCATACTCCAGAAGAGCATCTTACTTGTGCGCATGGTTGCACCTTCTAGGTTGATCATTTCCCAACCATAGAGTTTTTTGTTTGAACTGTGCTTTGAAATCTTGCATGCAACACCTTAGATTGATCATCAATATATTTACCTATGGTGTTGCAAGATGACTTCCTCCTTTTTTCTTCTACCAGTGCATCTTCCTTTTTGGTACACTACTTCTTTGTACTTAGGTTCACGTGCACTACTCCATCTCCTACCTCTGAAGCTCCACACCTCCCGGATGGCTCACCATCTCTTCTCTTTCTCTTCCTCTTCTTCCTTGGAGCCTTCCTTTGTGCACTTATGTACCTCTGCATCATGATGTACATTCTCATCCTTGGGATCTTCATCCTCCACATCATGGATGATTGGAGTTTCTTCATTGTGCACACCCTTTTCTTCAGACCTCTCTTCATCACTGTCCTCAGTGGTCACCAACTTTCACCTTATCCTTACTAGAGGGGTCTTCTTCTCTGCACTTGGCTTGGGTGGAGTGACCCTTGGGGATTTATTCGTTGTTTCTGAAGTCCCTGTGCCACTATCTTGTTCCTTGTGCATTCTCCACAACTTCCTCTTATGACCATGATTGAGCACAACTATCTTCTTCTTCTTCCTCCTTCCTCCTCCTCATCCTTATTCTTTTCTTCTTCTCTTTTAGGAGGGTAACCTCTGTGCACTCTCTTGGTCCCACAGTTTGCTTACCTTTTGGTGGTCTTGAGAGTGGAAGGTATTCTTCATCAATATACTTCACATTAACTACTTTAGGCTTTAAATAAACATAGACCTTTTTACTCCCTTCTTTCCTACCACTAGAGTCTGAGAGGGTGATGTCTATATCATTTGACTCCATTGTCTCCACATATGTCTATCTTTTCTAGGATACACATAATTTCTTGCAATGTGTGGCAATCCACGTCCACCTTGTCTGCATCAAATTTCAAGTTCCGCATGTCATATAACTTGTTGAATGAGGCTTGGAAGTATCTTGTTGTGAAGGCAAATGAAATTTTACACCAAGGGTTTTTATCCCCAGACTTCATAAAAAAACTTCCCAAGCAAAATGTTGATACACTACAAATTCAACCTTGACCATCTAGGACCAAAGGTAACTCCCTTGGTACTGCCACTCATGCTCAAATGCCTCACACATCCTCTTATACCATCTATCCACCCTGAGCTTATATGAATTAATTATCCCTTCGCGCATGTATCTAGTGAACCTCTTTGCGGGGGACTTATCTTCCATAGGATACTTCCATACATTGTCTTTTGGCCCATTTGGGACCCCAATCTCTGAAAATACAATTAACAGGAGGATGGCACCCCAAGTTATCTTCTCACCCTCTACATGTTACTTCTTCAATAATTCCTTCAGCAATGAAGGAGGCAATGTTGTATGTAGTTTTATTTTCCATCTTTTGTGTGATGTGGAGCCACCTCTTGTTCACTTGGGTCCACCTCTCTGATGCACCCAACTTGCAACTCACAAGGCGTGTGGAAACTCTTATAGTTGAGTCAGTGATCTTCACAATGTCCATTATGTGGCCTCCCCTCTGGTAGTTAATGCAATGGTAGTGGCCTCTACTCCCACATCATCCTCTAAGTCTCAAGTTCTATCTCTAGGCCTAAACTGTGTAAGCCTGTAACTTTCCCTATCAATTGTGCAGTGATGCACATCCTTCTTCCTACAAAATAGAAGTAATCCTCATGGACTCATGATAATAACCACTGATATAAGCACTCGGGCTAGCCAAAGTAAGGAAGCTCATAAAGTTGTATAACTCATGTGCTCTCCAGGTCCTTTTATACTTTGTCATAATAGACTAATTTTCCATCTGGGGTCCTCTCATCCATCTTTTGCACTACTTCCTTCTCTATTTCATCTGCTCATTTCCTCTGAATGATGGTTGAAGTCACTAATACCTTGCACTTGGTCAAGTGTGATTCCCATGGATTCCCCATAATCACCTCTCTGGGATATTGCATTTTAAGAACCATTCTTCAGGTCATCTTCTTCTTGTTCATGGATTATTTCCCTTTCCTTTCCTTTTCCCTTTAGGTGATGTAGTGGTGCCTTCTTGGTGCCATTATTTTCTCAATTCAAACTTCAAATTTCAAACTTTTCTTAAGTATTCTATGTGTGCCCTAGGTGCTTAGAATTACTTACTTACCTTTGCTTCTTCTTGAGCAGTTCACTTCTCTTCAATCCTTTCACTCCTTCTTTTTCCTCATGTCTTGGTTTTTCTTCTTCAAACCCTGTGCCCTAGCTCTGAACAAATGCCCTATTTTTGAATCTAGTTTCAACCAAACCCTAGCTTCTAAAATTTCTCCAAACCTTATATCCTCCATCCACCTTCCTCTTCATGCTCACACTTCCTCCTAAAGGAGCTCTAACTTAGGCCATCATACACTCTTTCTCTGGTTTTTCTCAAATTTCTCTTTACACAAATCTTTCACAAATTCACACTTAATCACTCTCCTCTTCAAAATGGCTCAAATATCTTCAATATGCAAGGTAAGAATGAACTCACCCATGACCCTTTTATATATTTCCAAAAATTTTTTTCCACATTAATTTCTCCTCACCTACCACCATATTTAAAGCATTAAATTTTTTTTTTTTCCACTTTTTTCTCTACTTTCTTTGCACACATGGAAGTCATAACCTTCTAGCACACCACTACTTTCTAGGCTGCAAACATCCTTCATGCACTTCCCTGCCCACAACCCATCTTCCTCTGTGCCACATACCAAGTAGTCCATCATGTTACTTCCTCCCTCATGCATTACACTACATGTGTGGCCTTTTCTCGTGTGGTTTCCAATCCGAGTAATTTATTTTAAGCACCATCATCCTAAGCACCTACAACACCTTTTTTTTTTTGTGCATACACACTCCTTTATCCATAGCAGTACCTTGATTTTAACTTATTTTGCAGCACCTCTGAACCAACTTCTAAGGACAAGTACCAACATCCAAGATTTCCTATTCAATAGTCACACCTACTTCCACATCACACTAAAAGTATGTGTGGTCCTCTATGCATCAACTCAATAGATAGTAATCATCTCTTGTGTGTAAACATGCTTATTATAACAAAAACAAGAAAAGAAAAAAAAAAAACATGAAAGGAAATCTAATCTAAGTGGCAATACTACCTTATTACAAACACAAAGAAGCTTATTTATAGTAGGGCTTCAACCTACTCCCATTGAAGTAACTGGGAAACATGGTGCCATCCAGCACTTGCAATTGACATGTGCCTGATTCAAGTATCTTGGTCACTACAAAGGGTCCCAACCAATGAACCTTCAACTTCCCTGGGTGGTGCACAAACTTGGAGTCATACAGAAGTACCATCTTTCCAACTACAAAAGACTTTTTCTTGATGTGCCTGTCATGCCAAGCCTTCTTGTCATGCCTTTTCTGTCTTCTGGCTCCAATGTGCAATGGTGCACACCACTCATCTAATTGCATCAATTTCTCAATACGCTCTTCCACACCCTTTTCATCAGATAATGCACCTCCGTGCACAATACATAGCGATGGTAACAAAAATTCACAGGTAGTAACCTCCATGCCAAACACCAACTGAAAGGGTGTGGCCTTGTTCAACCATTTATAGGTTGTTCTATATGCCCAAAGAAATAGTTGATACCTTGTCATCCCAATCCTTTCTTCCAACATCACATATCTTTGTTATGAGTGTTTGTCCCAAGATCTTGTTGAAAGCTTCAACAGTGCCATTTTCTTGAGGGTGATAAGGAGTAGTCTTATGGTGTGCCACCATAAACTCTGCTAGCCAAAAAATTCTGATTGTCTCATTCAAGAAATGAGTTCCTCTATCACTGGTCAATCTCAACGGGCATTTATACCTACTGATAATATTCTCCCAAAGGAACCTTGTTGTTGTAGCTTGTTGTGTAATCTTTTGTAGGAGCATCCTCTGCCCATCTAGTCAAGTAATCAGTACATGTGATAATGTAGTGTGCCCCAGTCCTATGTGTGGGTGGTGCAATAGGTCCTACAAAATCAACAACCCACTTCTCAAAAGTTTTCACACTTGCTATAGGTCGCAAAGGCATTTCATCTCTACTTCCAGGCTTTCCAATTCTTTGACAATGATCACATGCTTTGACATAAGCCTTGGTATCCTTGTACAATGTCTCCCACCATAAGCCAGCTAGAAGGATCTTGTGTGTAGTTGCATCTCCTACATAATGTCCTCCTGCAATACCTCCATGAGCTTCCTCCATAATGGCTTCATCTCATGCTCTAAACACACCTGCACAAGACCTCATCTCTACCCATTTTATACAAGTCTCCTCCAATGAGCTGATATGGTGCAACTTGAATAACAAGTTTCTTATTCTCCAATGTTTTCATCCCCTTCTGGTGCAAGTCTAGTGTGCAAAATATATGCTATGTCCTCCAAATATGTTGGTGCATGATTCAACCTAAACAATTGTGCATCAGACATAGTGTCTTCAATACTCTGTGTGTCCTCTCCAGAATTGATCCTTGATAAGTGATCAGGTCCCAGATTTCTCTTTCCTAGCTTTACTACAACTGTAAAATCAAATTCCTGAAAAAAGAGAATCCATCAATAGATACGCCCTTGCAAAATAGGTTTGTTGACCAAGTACTTCAATGCCATATGATCTGTATAAAAGATAAATGGTGTGGCCAATAAGTACTGTCAAAATTTATGAAGCATGTAGATCATAGACAATGCCTCGTTCTCTGTTGTAGTATAATTTTTCTTTGCTGGTGTCAACTTCCTACTTGCAAATCATATGGGATGATCCACATTACCTTCTCCTGGTTGCACCAAGACTGCACCAATAGCCATGTCAAAGGCATCAACATGTACATGAAAAGGTTTGTTCCATGAAGGGAAAGCACAAGATTGGTGTAGTGGTAATCTTCTCCTTCAATGTTTCAAATTCCTTGTTGTTGTACGTCACCCCAATAAAATTTTCCTTTGGCCTTGAGCAATTCTTCCATAGGTGCACAACAATATTTGCATATCCTTTGATAAATTTTCTGTAATAACCAGTATGCCCCAAAAATCCACACACTTCACTTTGGTTGGTAGGTTCTTCTAATCCCAAAATCACTGCAATCTTAGCTGGATCTACCAACAATCCATCCTTACAAATGATGTGCCCAAGAAAAGTTCCAAAGGGTGTAGCAAAGATACACTTCTTAATGTTGAGATAGATGATTAAATTCCTACATATCTCAAACATGAGTCTAGATTATCATAGTGATATTTTACAAGCCCATAAATAGTCCAATCATCTAGATAAACCTGTAAAAACTTATGGATGAAGTCATAAAATTCCTACACAACTATGTGTGATAATACTACTGGCACATTCTTCAATCCAAAAGGCATCACAATATATGTAAAAATTTCCCATTCAGTAGAGAAGGTGGTCTTCTCTTGATCCTTACCCACAATGTGCACCTGGTGATAGCCTGAGAACCCATTTATGAAAGAATAGATTTCATGCCCTGCAACTCCCTCAAGGATCTCCTCTGTGAATGGTGTAGGAAAAGGATCTATGACACATGAGGCATTAAGTTCCCTGTAATCTACACAGATCTTGATCTTCCCATCCTTCTTGATGTTAATCACCATGGGACTAACCCACTCAGATTCCTCAATTGGTTCAATGATTCCAGACTTAAGCATCTAATCAATTTCTTCTTCCACCTTCATGTGTAGGTTTGGGTTCATCCTTTAAGGCATCTTCTGTACCAGACCTTCTTTTAGCTTAATCTTCATCTCTCCCAATGAGGGATGCACACCTTTCAACTCATGGTAACCTCTTGGAAACAAATCCTGGAAGTCATGCAATAGCTCAATGATCTTTTCTACCTCTTGTTCTGACCAATAATCTCCAATGATGGCCTCCTTAGGCGTATCCTCAGTGCCAATATTAACCTTCTTTGTCTTCATAGGAGCATGGTATGCACATGTTTTTTCATCTGCAGAGTCCATTACCTCATGTGCACCCTCTGTATGGATAATATCCAAGGTTCTCTACCTCTTCATCATCAATGAGGTACACCATTTTCCTTTTTCTTTCTCTTTCCAGGTGTGACCCAATTGCATCTCTTCTGTTTCAATGTATCTTCATGTGCCTTGGGATCAGGTTCTCCAAGTAACTGAAGCATGAGCTTCTCTACTTTTGTGTTATCCCCCAATGTGATGTGCTTCATGATCTACAAAGCCACGTGTACTAGAGGTTTATTAGAAAAATAATCAAAAGTGTGAGCCATACCTTCAGTCATATCTCGCCAACTTGTAGTCTCTTTCTTGAGCTCAACATGCACATACCACACACATGTGCATCCATGAAGAGTGGAATAGAACTTATGTACCCAAAGAGATGGTGGTAAAGCCTCCTGGCCTTTGCCCATTGTCTCTCATAGTTATGATGTGTACCAAAGTAGGAGTCTTCCCATCATACTCATGTATAAGTGTAGGTACATTTTCTGAGAAAACCTTGTTGAAAAAGAAATTCTCACTTCTTGCCAACCCAACATGTTATCTCTATGTGTTCCCACCAAGTGCACTATTGTTGTTCCACATGTAAAGTGTATAACCAACATATTCCTTCTATCACCTTCATTCTTACATTGGTTCTCCATGGTGCACAAGAAATATTCAAGATTTTCTTCACCAGTATACCTAGGTAACTGAGTTTTCCCATGCACCTAATCATGTGTGGCCTGATCATCCTGGTGACTCTTCCCTTCATCTCATGCCTAACCATTTCATACATGTTCCATGGGCCCAATTATCATAAGAAACACTAGTGGTGTCACTTGATAACTACACATCTTCCCACTGAAGTATGCCTTCCTTAGATGGTTCCACATTCTCAGGGTCATGCACACATGTGTGTGCATAAATCTATTCAGCTCTTCTTCACTCAAAGGCTCAATATAAGGTGCAACCTTCACATCATAGGGGTATGACCACACACTCATCCTTGTTCTCAAAACTGATGTATCTCTTGTTAAAGAACAATTCAACATTGTTCGCATAACACCAAGGATGTCCAAGTAGTGATGGAAATTTATCTACCTCATCCAACTCCAATACTTCAAAATCCCTAGTAAACTTGGCTCCTTGAATGGTAATTGAAGCATCTTTCAACACCCCAATAGGCATGGCCCTTGTCTTGTTTTCCATATACAACACATTGGAAGATGGCTGTAATGGTGGTCTTCCCCATCTGGTTCCATGCATCCAAAGTCAAACATTCACCTCAACACCTATGTCAATCAAAATATTACTCACCAACCAACCATCAATCACTGCATCCAATGTGATTTCCTTATCATACTCATGGTTATGTGGTGGAAAATTTGTATGGAGGATCTGTCACTCATGCTCAACTCCAGTGCATGGTACCTTCTCATGTAGCCATTCTCCTAGTAGTGGGATGATATTCTCTTGCCTCAACATCTTACATATCTCCTTTCAAATCATCTACATCCTTCTGTGGGAGCTCAATGTTCTTCACACATTCCCTCTCATGTGCTTTCTCCTTCAAGCACATTGATATCTCTCCTTGCAAGTCTCTGATCACTCCCATGGTCTCTTGATAGACCTCCTTCTGATGAGAAACATCTGGATACTTGGCATGCATAATTTCCTCTCTCCTAATGAGTGGTTTGGCTTTAAGAGGCTCGTGCACACACTGCTTCTACGTGCGTAGTTACTAACATGGGATGTAAATCTAGATCAGGCATCTTCTTTGGCATCCATTTGGTCATTCTTCATGTGTTGTACCTTGATCATCCCCACACCTTTTTCCTTCTTCTTATTCTTACACATATGCTCATAAAGATCAGGGAAATCCTCAACCTTATGTTGTTTTCCACAATATGCACATACCTGATTCTGGGGACACTCATGTTGGTAATGATCTGGGGACCCACAAGTGTAACAAGTCCCACACGTGAACCATCCTCTACCACCATGGCCTCTACTCCTATATCCACCTCAGAATCCACCATCTCCATTATTGTGCCCTTCATTAGGTTGGGCTTCCTGCACCTGAGAGCTACTTGCCACAGTGGTTGTCATAATCCAGTCTCCCATGCCTCATGAATTTGGTCTATCAACCAGAAATATTTTGTATCATGGGTGTGTGCATCACAAATTTTACAGTACATGGATACATTCTTCATCATTGCACTTTGTAAGAGAGGGAAATTCTAGACATCATGATTCTTGTGGAAAATATCACAAGATTGTAATAGTGTGCGCACACAGTCCTGTGCATGGAAAACTATCCTTCGTATGTCCCTCAACTTCACAATCAGTGCACCATAACCCACTTGTGTCTCATGTGCTGAATTGGTAGAAAATTTTCTCCAATTTCTTAGCCATAGCTGTTATTTGTGCCTCAAGAAAAGGGCTCACTCTGGTGTCTGCACTCCTAACTGCCTCAGTGTGCAGAGATATGCTTCCAAATCTTCATGTGGATCATTGTAAATGTCTTGTGTGACAAAGCCCTTCGGAACAGAGTCAACAATCCTCCAACAAACCACTGTGCATGTTGACTTGGATGAATATCATAAGATAGTTTGGACAAGAGAGTTTCAAAATGCGCATCATACTCCCTCACACTTTCAGATAAACCCTGCTTGATATCCTTGAGCATGCTAATACTCTATTGTTCAAACTCTGGAATGTGAAATTCAGCAAAAATGTAGTGTGTGCAAATGCATCATAATCCACCACAGTCTGGTGTGGATCATACTTTCTATACCAACTATGTGTGTGCCCTTGAAGTGTGGTGGAAAATTGACTTGCCTTTCTGTCAAGGGTTGTAATCCCCTTTTCTCTCCATAGTAATTCACACTTTTGCACATGCTCAACAACATCCTCTACACCTCTATACTCTGGCAAGTGAAGAGACATCTCAAAGTAGACTTGAGGTGTTGTTTGTTGTGGTTGTTGAGGTGGTGTCTATTGAGGTTGATTTGGTGGTGGTTGTGGGACCCTGCCCTGGGTTAGGACCAGACCTAGATCTAAACCTCCACTAGGATTTCCTCCATGTGGTGGCTGACCTGAACCCTCTGAGCCTCCCGCCACCTACATGACCTGTGGTCCTATAGATGAACTCCCTTGTGTCCCAAGTTGTTGGTAAACTAGACACCCACTGTCTGTGTTGTAGCAACACCTATAGGATTACTTCCAATGGTCTGTGTGCCAACACTTTGTCCTGATGACACACCTGTAAAAAATCCCCAAAAAAGTACTTCCAAACACTGGTGCCTGTTGTGCTGCCATGTGTGCATCCCTAATTTGATCACTTCCTGAGATGAAACTAAAATATGTCTACCTATATCTCCTTCCCAATGTAGATATATTTCTTTCTCACCTTCACTAGGATGCTCTTCAACAACTAATTATGGATATGGAACACCTTCAATGAGGGCTAGGTATCTAGATTAGATCATATGCATGCCCATGGTCCTCATTCTCTCCTCTGATGAACTCTCATCAGAATATGATGGGGTCTCTCTACCACACTTTCCCAATGTTCAGAGGACATGATACTTTGGCTCCTCATCTTCCATGGGGCTCTCAAAACTTCACTAGTCATCATTCTTCTCGATACAACATTGTGTTTCATCAAATTCCCTCTATCGCACTTCATTATACTTGAGTCATATTTTCTCTCTCTACCTTTCTTCCACCTGGGCTGCCACCATCCTTCTCCACACCTGCTCCTTCCCTTGTGCATGGTGGGGATTTAGCTAGCCATAGGTAATCTCTCCAGTCCCAGTTCTATCATCAGGATCTTGATAGCTAAGGGTATCATGTGCAAATAGGATCCCTCTAGGCTCACGCAAGAACTTGAACTCTACTTCCTCTGGACAAGAATATGTCAAAATTGTGTACTCCAAAGTATAGTTGCACAATACACCTTCCCATGAATGATCTACAACTCTAGTCCATGTCTCAGTCAAATCAAAGAGACTCTTATAGTCTTCCTATGCGTCCAAACTCTCTTCTTGGGTAGAAAATTTGTTTGATGTGTAAGCTGCCAACCACTGGTACAACTCTACTGGGAAAAGCTGAAGAATGTCTCATACAAGAAAGTCATACAGGTTATCCTCCACCCACTTTCACACATTAATGTCAGGTCAGTGTTATATCTTTGTGCAAAACGTGTCTTGGTCATATTCTACCCAACTTTCAATTCTCTCCATAGTTAGTTGATACGCCATCTACATGCAACATCTTGGTAGACAAATTGAAAAGAGGTCCTAGAAATTGAACCAAAATGTAGTCTTTTATTTACCCACTCAATAGCCACCAGGTCCCTCCTTTGTTTATGCTTATCAAGAAGTTAGCATGCATATTCATCATATTCATAACCAAGAAATCCATTCATGCATAATAACCATCATAAACATATCAATTTGGAAACACATATAATAAGGAAATAACCCTATCAATGATACAATAAGAACAAGAAACAACATAACCAACATTACATAATCAATCATTTTGAATACATAATGTGAATACCATCATTATCCATTACAAAATACCATAGTCATTACATAAAAAGATAGTTGATTACATTATAATTCAGTTCAGTACATCCACGTGTTGAACCATGCACGCACCCATACAGACTTCAAAACCTAGCTCATACCTAAAACTATTGCATTACATCGCATACTCATTTATCTCTTTAAGAAAAGATACACATCACATATTTATAGGTGTGGGGAATTTCCCTTCAGACTAAATATAACATGATTTTCTTCCTATTATTATCCCATCTCATGTGTGTGCTTTATCTTAATCCGCATGTGATTTATTTTCCTTGCTTGGACACCAAGTCTTTATGCTTTTCTCTATTTCTAGACCTTTACTTTACGGGCACTCCAACTTTTGCTTCTCTATTTTTTAGCCTTAAAATTAACTAAGTCTTGTTTCTTTGTCATGTGTACACGCAGCCTTGTGTGTTGACCCATTATACCCATGTGTGAGCCCCTTGCGCATTTCCCTTTCCTTTTTCTAATGCATAATTATGTGCTTAAATATCGGCCCTATCTAATACTTATTCAATTTCTTCGACCAATATACTCCATTATGACATTTTATAATGTGTTGTGTTAGGGTCATCCAACCGCTAGTTCAAAACCGTGATGTCATATGCAATGAATATTGTCACCAAATAATTGTGGTTATTGATATTGTGTAGCTCAAATGCTCAGACCTTTTTGGGTGCCTTTAATTTAAAAACATGAGGAAATATGAAAGTGTAGACAATGTCGTGAAGAATGACATTCCCCCTCCCAACACAATAATTTTTTTACCATATTTCTATGTTTATTCTCCCACGTTTATTTTGGACCAATATACACATATATAGTGTATATCCTCCCTAATTGAAATTTATATAAGGATCTTCGTTTGAATGGTGATTTGGTGTCTTGCCAGTATGTTATATGGTCTCAATAGATTAAATGAATGAAGGTATTGCAACCCTCACATCAAAATTTATTCTTTTTATTCTTTATTATTTTCAAGTTTCTTCTCATTTATATATTTTATTTGCTACATTTTTTCAACACTTATGTATAATGTGATTGTAGTCATTCTGAAAATTTAAAAACCCCTTAAAACGCAAGGCTTTCTAAGTTTTCAACCTTATTTTTTACAACCAAGCACATATGAACCATGTGTCATTATTTTCAATCATCAAAAGGAGAAAGGGTGTGTGGTATGAAGATCATAGAGAGTGGGGTACACATATCATTGAGGCAATGAAATTTGGAGATACCTCAGAAAGAAAACTCGTGTCAACTATTATTCACAGTTTTAATAGTTCCTTTTTACAATTCAACTGTTGTGTTTTGTGGATAGTTAGAGCACATGACAATTTCAAGGGTATTTTCTTGTGCATGAAACAAGATACTTTATAAATAGGGAAATTTGGAGGGGACTTAACATCTGATATTGATCTAATGTTGTAGTTAATTTTGATGACCACAAAACATGGTAGGTCACATGTTTTGTGCCATCTGTATAGACCATTATCTCAAGCCATTCTCTATACTTATGTAGGAAATAAAAAATATCAGTTACAAGAGTTTTCATTGTGGGTTTGTAGTTGATACCACCTCCTCAACATTTGAGTTCTTAACACTCATTAAGTTTGAGGCATTTTCATGTGTATCTATACCAGGAAAGGTTTAAACCACTGCCACTCTATTGTTGACTTCACCCTTGTTGGTAATGTTATCATCAAGGTTTGAACACACAATCTGACATTGCTCTTATAGAAATTAGATTGTTTTCTTGGTCAAAAAATAAAGAATAACATGAATTAGTATTTGAGTGGAACCCACTAGTGTGCTACATGGAGCAGAAGGCCAATTGACAACATGCAAATTCTCCTTTGCCACCATGTGTAGATAGGGAAACTTGCATATGTTTGAATTCCAATATTTACGGATGTTAGATATGGAAACTCTATGTTGAGGTATCCTTCTATCATCGATTTCATGAACATTTGTGATTATAGTTTTTACTTAATGAGTAAGGTAGTGATTAGAGTTTCCCTCATCAACAATCTTCATGACATTGTCCATCAATATCAACAACACAAAACCTTAACCATTCATTTCCCTAACTTGACCGTAACTTTCTCCAATTCATTAAAAAAACATCCTCCGAGACTCCCAATTGATAATTCCTATCAGAACAATTAACATTTGAGGCATTATAAAAAGAGAAAAGAAATTGTGCAGTCCTTGGCCCTGCTTTGATGTTCTACCTCAACCAAGGTTATAAATAGGGAAAACTTCATTTTGAATATTATAATTCAGTTGATAGATTTCAAGATTCTGGTTTGATTTATTTATCATTGCATTATATAGTTGTTTTAGATTTATTAGTTTGGTTTTCATGGTGGCGGTCGAGAACTTAAGAGGGGAAGATGTTATGTCAGCATATTCGTCACCAAATTGAAATGAAAATGCAAATGTTGAAGTGTCCATCTCATGTTTGACTGGGAGAAATATAAAAAATGTGACATTGAGAATCTCATCATCATCCTCATCTCTCATCATCTATAAACTATGATTCCTTTATCAAATTTTCTCTCTAGAATATGTTGTATATAGAATACATACCCAAATCATTTCATCTTATTACCTTGGAGAGTAAGGAGCATGTAGTGATGTTGATGCAGTGTTACATAAAACACATATGGAAGATTTGTGTACACATTTGAGGGCACAACTACGAGTGTCTCTCCTCTACCTATCACATCCCCCATTTTCATCATTGATCTCATGAAATTAGATGCATTTACAGTATATATAAATTCCAAAACAATGTTGATGAGATTCAAATCGGTGTTGGCTCGACCATAACCAAACATCCAACCCTCCTACTTTTCACCATGTACGTGGAGATCTTGGGGATGTATCCAAAGGACAACCAATCCTCTTTAAACCCACTTGGATGGATACAATATGAACCATACATTTATGAGAAAAATAAACTTACATATATAGGCCCATAATCATCACCTCATTTTCCATTTATGGAGATAAAATTACATATTCTTTTGTAGAGTACATTTACCAGTAGCCAACTTGTAAAACATTTAATCAACCACAATTCTCCTTTTGCACTTTGGTAAACCTTGATTTGAATATTCACTCTTGTTATGATAAACCCAACTTCTTCATGCTTACGTAGCACTTTCTGAGGTCCATTTTTTAGCTTTTTTATCTTTACACACTGACATGTTCAGACATTCCAAGAATTCAATGCACCAAATCTATATATAAATCTCAATTTATTGTTATCCAAATAATCCCCATTCCTATTTGTACATCTTATCCAATTTCCAAACTTAGGTGGCTTTGGATGGAATACCTACGAAAGGGAAGAAGACAAAGCAGTGTTCTGCGGACTTAGAGAATGAAGATTTTTTTAAGCTAACAAAACCCATGAAACAAGGCACGAGAACAAAGAATAGAGGCTGCCGTGCATGAAAAAAGTGGTCGTGTAAATCTGAAAAATAAAAGGTAAAATTGTTATAATAGGTTGGTGTTTTTGCATTGCAAAATAAAGGAACTTCTTCATGGTATTCCAAGAAAGTATTAAGGAAGTATGTAGAAGTCTATATAACAAGTCTGCAGAAGTATTAAACAAATGCACACAAATTCGTGGGTGCTTAAAAATTCGTGGAACACGGTGGATGGTAAAGAGAGTAATGTGGGTGGTCTAGAAGGTCGTGCAATACAAGCCTATAAAGGGAAACATGTTTTCAGTATTCCACGGGTATGTCAATACCTTGGAACAAAGGAAAGTGGTTTTTAGTGTTATAAATATGTGCAAAGAATCAATTTTACGCAAAATGAAGAGAACTAAGTCGTAGAGTTTCCTGGATTTCTAAAGTGTTCCGCAAAGATTTAGAAAGGTTCGTGGAGGTCTCAAAGCCATGAAACAAAGAAGAAATCCAAAGGGGTCTAACTAAATCTATGGAGCAAAGCGAATGCTAAAGTAAAACCGGAGATGGTCTAGAGGACCACGGGGGTCAAGAAAAACATTGTGAAGTTCGTAGAAGCCATAATAAGCCACAAAACAAGTGGGAAAAGCATGTAAAGTTAAATAACATGGGAAAATCCACATAGCACATGACGACCATGAACCCATTTTTAGCTTCTTCTTTTAATCAAAAATCTAATTTTGAAGCATGTAAAAGCTAAAAGAAGATCAAAACATGCAAAGGAACTTATTTTTATCAAACAAGAGCTCTTAAAGATAGAAAAACATGTAAAAGAATGCCATTTCTATTTCTAGATTATTTTTGCTTTTTGGGCACACAATTGCTATTTTTTTATGTGTTTTGATTTTTTGAGCATGTGTTTTGGCTATTCTAAGCATTAAACTTGCATGCCCATTATTTTCCTCTTCTTCTCTCTCTTAATTATCTATAAAACTCAATGGAATTCATTGTAAAAAACATCTCTGCATTGTTGTTCGTAATTCTAGAGTTTATTTTGAGCTCTGAGTTTAGGGGTCATAAGTGGAAGCCTAGGGTCAATACGAGTGATTCTTTTTACTTGTACTTATTTCGCCTCTTGGATCAATAAAGGAACTATTTTTACCTTTCCATTACCTATAATTTGTGTAAGTTTATGTTTTTAAGCTAGATTTGATCTTGTGATAATGTTTATCCCTAGTTTTACAATTTAATTTTGATGCCTTTTATGCAATTATATGCTAATTTAAAGGTCATAGATTGTGTTTAACAAGTTTTTATGTAGGATTTGGTTGTGGAGTTTATCAAATTTCTCTTCATTTGTTTCCCTTCTTTATTGTTGTCACACTTAAACCTTTCTCTAAAACACTTTTGCATTACATATGTCATTTGTGAGTTAGTGTATGGTGTGTATGATTCCTTAGATCCATCTATGTGATTCAAACAATTTTAAGATCCTCAAAAATTTCTAGTGTATCACCACATTTTCAATTTTTCACTTATTTCCCACTCTCTTTTCCTTGTGATTCATTAGATTAGAATAGTCTTAGGAGTAGAAACTATTCTTAGGTTTTACACTAGGGGAACCATCCCTCTCTGGAGACTCACTCCAACATACAGGTCACCCACAACCTAGGAGTGTTTCCATTTTTTCAATTGAAAGGAGAGATTCCACACCACTCTCCAAAGGGTGCATTTCAAAGTGAAAATAGTTTTTGGCACGCCCGGTGGGACACTAGAAATGAGAATTTGCTAAATATTTGATGTTATTCTTGGTAAGTATCAGTGTTTCAAACACATTCATTCAACATTTGGTGCATTCATAAGTTCAAAGCACATCCTGATAGCAAATTAGTACATATTTCATGCCAAAAGTTACAACTAGATCATCTACAAAAGGTATTCCATTTGATTTCATTGAGTTACCTTTGAATTCAATAAAGAGAAATAGGTTTTTGAGTTCCAAACCATATACTAAATCTCCCTCCATTCCACAAAAACCAATTTTTCTTCCCAATTTCCCTATATCCAATTTAAATCTTAATATGACATCCCAAGAAATCTGGTTTTTGTTCCATTCAATGATGGTAGCCCACAATAACTTACCCGACATGATGAGATCCTTGATTTTTCCCTTAAGAGCATTCCATTTTTCACTAGAGAAAATCAAGTTACACCCATATAACACATTAAATATGTGGCCAATATATGCTCTATTTATCATGTTACTCAAGAGAATGTTGTAGTCAGGTTATTAACAACCTCTTTCAAAGGCAAAACATTGCAGTGGTACAGGGAATTGATACTAAATTCCATCAATACATGGGATCATATGGGAGAAGCTTTTCACCAATAATTTAAAGATATACTAGATCATCTTTCATCAGTGGAACAATTGACCACCATCAAGAGAACGCCACAAGAGTTCATGTTTTACTTCAATTTCATATTTCAAAGGAATTGGGACATAATTCCACAACTAATAAGGCCTACTCCTGAGTATTTTTTTGTATTATCTAAGGGATTTGAATTTTGATATTTTAGTGATGATACAATCAATGGGTGGAAGGACACTTCCTAATGCTTATGACATAAAAATTGGAGCTGAAAATAGTCTTATACAAGTGGGAAAAATAACACCAAGGCCTCCCATGCCAATATTTCCAAAGATTCATCCTTCCATTTCCCTTCCAATACTTGTAATAGCTCCAATACCAATGCCTATTACTCACCCTTTAAGTCAAACAAATGTAGTTACAAGCCAATCAAATGACATAAATGAGTTTATGAACATGTTAAAATATATTGGGAATGAGATAGTTTCCATTAAAAGACAACAAGCACAAAGTTTAAGACCCTACTATCCACCCAATCAACATAATAGGCCTCCTTTCCAACCAAATTGTAAAGCCAAAATCAGTTTTCCAATGTTAAGCCTATTCAATCATTCAATCCCAACATTGCAAGTTCATCCAAAGCAATTGTACCTGTCCAAAACAAGCTGATACAAGACTATGAGTGGTGTTATCCTTGTAATTTAGCACATAACAAAACTCTTGTTCCAATGGTCTCTAAATCAAACACTTATGGTGTAAAAGTTACTTCCATGTCTCAAAACTCATCAGTTGAGACCCCACCATAGTAGGAGGTTTCTCAAGAATTGGTGCACAATGATGTTACACTTCTAAATTGGAAAGAGGATGATTTTTGTGGAGTAAATCAGTTGAAATCAAAAAAATAGTCTACTTTTGTGGTAGCAAACACAAGATCAAAGAAAAGAGAAATAGAAGTGGAACAACCAACTAGTAAGACTAATTCTCAACCTTCTTCGATATTGCAAATTTTTGTTTCAGTTTCTAATCAACAAGGCACTCAAAGAAATCAGTTCTACAAGAGTTCAAAGTCAGCAAAAGATTCTAATTTTGATGCCACCAATGCAAGAAGGTAGTGTTATCAATAAAGTACAACAGAAGGTTAGTACTTCATCTTTCAATATTCTTGATCATATGAAGCAAACTAAGGTCAATATGACAATGTGGGATTCTTTGTCTCTTCCTGGTAAAAAATATCTTTTGTAAGAAGCTTTTTCTAATCTTAGTCTCTCTAGCCAACCATTGAAAGAACCATCTAAAGTTGTGCTTACAAACACACATGATCCAAAATAATCCAAATAAATAAAAAGTATGAAACCACCTCCTTTCTATGTTTCCTTGATCATAGGCCAAAATCTAGTCCATAATTACATGATTGATTCAGGAGCTTCTAGTTTAGTTATGCCCAAACAAATTGTTGATAAACTTGGTCTAAAATATGAGCCTCTTTCTAAAGGAGTAGTTCAACTAGATGGAACACGTTTAAAAACCCTTGGAGTCATTAGAGGAATGATCCTAACCTTGCACACATGCCCCAATTTCTCCATCCCTCAAGATGTCTTCATTATTGATCTTCCTCCCTATTTTTCCTTATGTCTTTCTAGAGATTTCACTGCTAAAATTGGAGGCTACTTATCATCATATTAGTCTCACATGTTGTTTAGAATAAGGTATGGCACCAAAGTTACAATAAGGTCTGAACCTATCTCAAGAATTCATATAGAGCCTTGTATTTCTAGTGTTATCAATTCCAATTATATGATCATAGATGAAGAAGACTAGCTAGTTGACCAAGAACCAAGAACACTTCTTGAAGGAATTTATAAACTTATTACTTGATGAATGGGCTACTCAAATTCATGATTTTGATCCATATATTCATATTTAAGAGGAAGGTCTTGGAACATATTGTCTACATGAAGAAAATTCTATTATTCCTAACCTTGTCAATTAGATCAACAAGATGAAGGTTTTTGGAAATTGTATTTTGATGGATCAAGAATCAAGAATGGAGTAGGTGGGGGAATCATGTTGATTTATCCAAAAAAAGAGAAGTATTTTTCATCTTTAAGATTTTAGTTTACTTGCACTAACAATACAACTGAGTATGAAGCTCTTGTGCATGGTATTCAGTGGGAAAGGAAAAGAGGGAGTAAGATAATTGCAGGTGTTTGAAGATAGTGAGTTAGTTGTCAATCAAATCAGAGGACAAGATGCAACCAAGAACAATTTGCTGAGATATTACAAAAATAAAGTATGGGATTTGATAGAAGATTTTGATGCTTTCAATGTTACAATATATTCCAAGAGAAAAGAGTAAATATGTAGATAGGATAGCTACAATCGGTGCTCGGGTTGACATTCCAAATCAGATCAACAAGGATAAAATCAAAACACATATCAAGATAGTTGTAAGGACCTTCTATCCCTGATAACAATGTTAACTGGAAAGTATTTGAATTGGAGATAGACAGATAGTTAATTTTTTTCAAGAGGAATATGAGTTTTCAATAAAAATTAGGACAAATTGCAATAGTAGTATGAAAAGCATATTATTTAGTTGAGATGTAACAAAAAACCTAAGGGATTATTCACTCTTGAGTCCATGTTTAATTTAGATGATCAGGTCAAAGTGAGAAATCTAACATGTTGATCAAACAAGAAATTATGAGAAAATCAACATTGGCAATGAAAAACACTCGAGTTAGGAAAAGTATGCAATCAAGATGAAAAAATTAATTTGTTCAAATTTCTCAAGTATTTTATGGTTTTTTTTCATGGATCTATGGTTATTTAAAGGTTTTCAATTCATATTTAACTCAACACATAATAGAGTTCTATTTAAATGCAAAACCAATCAGACAAAAGCAAAGGCCTATCAATCCAAAGATAGATCCTCTCATGAAGCAATAATTGGATATATTGATCAAATATAACATCATTTTTCATTTGAATCATTCATCATGGGTTGCCAATTTGCTTTTCGTGAGAAATAAAAATGGAGAAATATGCTTGTGTGTGGATCGCAGATATTTGAAAAGGGCATCTTTAAAATATCATTATCCTTTACCATCAATGGAGCAAATTTTGCAAATGGTAAGTGGCTCAAAATGTTTTTCACTCTTGGATGGTTATTCTGGGTATAATCAGATTATGGTGCAAGAATAAGATAATTCAAAACTACATTTACCACAAAATGAGGCACATATGCATACAAGAGAATGTCATTTAGATTGCCAAATGTAGGAACCACATTTCAGTGTGCAATGGATTGGAATTTTAGGGATTGATTAATAATTGTGTTCTTGTTTCTTTAGATGACATAACTATATTTTCCAAACATGTTACAGATCATCTAATTCATCTCAGACATGTTTTTAAAAGGTGCAGGCAGTATGGTGTATCTCTGAATCCAAAAAGTGTATTTTTTCAGTCCATGAAGGTAAATTGTTGGGTCACATTCTGTCCAAGAAGCGTCTTGCCATTGATCTAGAAAGGGTAAGTGCAATTTTTTCATTATCTTTTCCAAATCATAAGAAGGCATTAAATTTTTCTGGGTATAATTAATTTTTTCATAAGATTCATTCCAGATTTTACATATTTAGTGAAGCCACTAACTTCAATTCTAAGGGAAAAACATGGTTTTCAGTTGGAAAATAGAGGGGAAGAATGCTTTTGAAGCAATCAAACATGTTATTTCACAAGCTCCAACACTTACTAATCCCGATTTTAGAAAATATTTCATTTTATATGCTTTTGGAGAAATTGACACAATCTCAACCATGTTGGTACAACAAAATGATGAAAATTTGGAGCATCCAATTGATTTTTTAGTCAAGGATTATAAGATTATGAGGTAAAGTATTATTTTGTTAAAAAGAACGTTCTTTCAATCATTAAAAGTCTCAAAAAAATTAGACATTTGGTTTCTAATAACAAGGTTCATTTAATGGTTTCTCATCCAAGTGTTAAAGAGTTCCTTTTGAGCAAGGATTTAAATGAGAAAAGGACAGGTTGGATTACAAAATTTATTTAGTATGATGTTAATATTAAGTTTATTGAACTGGTAAGAGGACGAGGGTTGTGTGAAAAAATAGCTTCTGATTTTATGATGATAAAAATCAGGTTTTAGTACTCCAAAATGGTCAAGAACAACTTCTCCTTCATTTACCTTCGAGTTAGACTCTTGACATGATCCATTTTCTTCATAGCGGACAATGCCTACAAGGTTTGAATAACACAAAAAGAAGGTATTTTAGATTACAGTCCATTCCTTACATTCTTGTCGATAATAGTTTTTTAAAAAGATGTAAATGTCATTCTTCCAAGATGTGTTGATTAGATCATATTGACATGTTTTTAGAAGAGTTTCATGGAGGATTATTTGGTGGTCATTTTGCACCAAGAGATACAACCTTGAAGATCATGAGAGCAAGCTATTATTGGCCAAATTTATTTATAGATGCTCATGCATGGGTAAGGAAGTGTTCAAAGTGTGTTATTTTTGTAGGAAAATAGAAGTTGGAAACTTTTCCTCTTCAACCCATTCAGGTAGATCAACCTTTCATGCAATGGGGTTTGGATTTTATTGGCATGATTAATCCACCTTCTAGTGTAGGTCACAAATGGATTCTCATAGCTATGGATTATTTCACAAGGTGGACAGAAGTAATTAGCTTTGAAAGAAGCAAATGAAACTTCAATTTTGGAATTTTATGAAATTCTTGTCACAAGGTTTGGTGTTTCATGCTACAATTATCTTAGATAATGCATTAGCTTTCCTTGGCATAAGAATAACCACATGGGAAGTCAACCTTGGAATTCATCTATCAACATCTTCAATTATTATCCCTCAAGGGAATGGCTTGGTATAATCAACTAATCAAAAATCTTTCTAAATTATCAAAAGAACTATGGAGGAAAATCAAGAGATCATGACACATAAAACTGAAATCAGCCTTATGGGCTGATAGGATTACTCCTAAGAGGTCAATTGGAAACTCTCCTTTCATGTTTGTCTATGGTAGAGAAGCAAGGTTTCCTATTTATTATGAATTATATCTTTAGACCTCATAAAATAAATGGAAATGATGGAGGAGGATTCAATGGAAATCAAATTTTTAGAGTTAATGGAATTAGAAGAGGTTACAAATAATGAAATGGATTAAATGGATCTTCATCAAGATCAAGTGAATAGATACTTTAACAAGAAATCAGTTGTAAGAAATTCAGGAAAGGAGACATTGTGCTCAAGTGGGATGAATAAGGAACTAAACCTAGAAGACACACTAAGTTTGATCCTTCTAGAGTGGGCCATATCTGATTACAGGTTACAAAAAACACAATTATTTTCAACTCTCCAAGCTTGAATGGTGATGAGCTATCAAATCCTAGTTAATGGGATATACCTCAAAATTTATTATTGAGTTCATGTTTCACCCTTGTACATAGTAGGTTGTAATATAACAGAGTTGCTTTACACATGCATTAACAAGATTGTATGCTTCACAAATCCACGTAATACTTAGGAAGCATTCTTCTATTACAGGTTGAAATTTCTAGGCACCGAATTTGTCTTCACAAATGTTGTTATACAAGTATTGTAAAGGCAAATGTATCTATTATGTTTTAATTTTGTAATATTATAAGTAAAGAAATTGTAGACACAAAATCATGTGCTTAGGTACATTTCTAGGTCTGATAACAATCATAGATGGTAAAGAGATTCATACGAGTGATCTATAAGGTCGCAGAACACAATACATAGGATGTGGTACAACTATCTTTGGCCTCTTTGTTTTGTTTTTTGTCTTCTTTCTGGTCTATTACATCGTAAAGCCCAGTCAAAGTTTTGCTTGTTTATCTTTTATGACTTTGGACACCAGCGTCTAGGTGCCCTCATCCATCTGGGCGCCCTTGACCCTTTTCTATCTTACTTGCTTCTTTTGGGTCTCTTTTATCTTTTGGGCATCTAGAAATGTCTCTTATGAGGTCTGACCTTCCAGTTGTCAATTACAAATTTTAATCCGCAAGAGAATCTAACTAAAGTTACAGAGTGATATGTGAATGCCAAATTAAAGGACCAAGCTCTAAGGATCTCTTATCATTACCATGGGGGTTGCATCTAAAGGCATCTACGAGATTCAAAGGCATCCATCTAGCACTCATACAAGGAACAAAGGACTACATTATTTGTATAAACTTCATAGGAAAGGGAAGTTCATTATTCCATCCACACATCTATTTACATTGGTATATCTAGCTATCGTCCGCTATCACGTGCACTTACACAAGGGCTTCCTAGGGAATGAATATGTTCATCACACTCATAAGAACTATTATGGATATCTAAAAGATGTAGTGTCACGCTCATTAGTCGTATTTTTGGACGTGTCATTCTGGGTGGCCACGCAATGGTCATTCTGAGTCCCCATAGTACATCTTTTATTTTTGGGATCTGATGTAGTGTGAGGGTTTTGCAATGTAATATCCCCTTCCCATTTGAAGACCTTTGGCCTATTTTGTCAATCCGATGGCCAAAGGAAAAATATAAGGGTGACTTAAGTTATATTTAATTATTATAAAGTTCTATTAATAAAAGAAAAATATATAGAAAGAGAGCACTTATAATAGTTTATATGACTTAATAATTATTAAATCTAGGATGGAAAAGGCCCAAATATAAATTGTTATCCATCTTATGTGAAAATGTGACTTGCCTTGGAAGGGGAATGGGAACATAGAAAGGATAAATGCCCATTTTGCTATGTATTTCCCCTAGAAAAATGTGACTTGCATTAAGAGGGAAAAAGTTGTTGGGAAAAGTATTTAATATGGGAAAATATTAAATGCTTGCATAGGGAAAATCCTTGTGAACTAATTGGATATTGTAGAGGTTGTTTTGGGTCTCTTCTTCCTTTATAAGGAGAAGTCGACTTGAGGGGAAGATATTTGCATAACCATTTGATATTTCTGATTTGTGTCTTAAGCTTATAGCTTTTGCATACACACTTAGATTTTCTTTAGCTTGTGGAGTAAGATCCCACATGGACCCTAGCTTCGGTGGTGAGAGATCAAATCCTAGCTAGTATGGCACTCTTCAGTGGTGAAAGATCCATCCTATTTTTTCATTATTGGATTTGATTCAGAGTTGATTTGTTTGGGAAATAAAGTAGTTTGTTTTCTTAATTTTTGGAGCTGATTTGATGCC